>BLKR01007748.1:0-31899 GCA_011170035.1 Teleogryllus occipitalis
TTGAAAACACATTTTAAAATAAATGACAAATCTCTTAATACTATATTGTTTGCAGACGACCAAGTTATTTTTAGTAGCTCAGAAGATGAATTGCAAATTGCAGCACACAAACTAAACGATCAGGCAACCAAATATAATATGCAAATCTCCACTAGGAAAACAAAATCAATGGGCTTTGAAGGAACAAACCACATGAGATGTAAAATTGTGATTAATAATGAACCCATAGAACAGACAAACAATTTTACCTATTTAGGCTTCAATGTGTCTTACTGCCAGAAAAATGACATAAGTCGGAAATTAAATAGATTCTATAACATGTGTGGGACAATAAGAAGAACATTAAAAAACAAGTCTTTAAAAACCACGCAACTCAAATTTTACAAAGCAATGGCAGTTCCCATGCTAACTTACGCATGTGAAAACTGGACAATAAATAGAACAGACAGAAGAAAAATAGAAAGCGCCGAAATGAAATTCTTACGTTCAGTATCAGGTTACAATATCTTAGATAGACAGTATAATGATGACATCAGAACCGAACTGAATATATTTAATCTGATGGACAGAATCCAATCATTTAGGAGCAACTGGCATGATCATATCCAACGCATGCCTCCGGACAGACTTCCCATTATACTGTACACATATAATCCTAAAGGAAGAAGAAATGTTGGCCGCCCCTTAACAAGATGGAAAGACTCACTCTCTTGATGTGGAAACAGGCCTGTAACGTTCAATTTTTGCACCCATTTGTTATTAGACATTATAATTTAATTAAATGAATTTTCATACCTAAGGTCGCATTTAATTTCTTGAAATTTAATCTTTCGTATGATTATTACTAGCTTTTGTGCCAGTAATACGATATACGAGTAATATTGTCTGAATAAATTGAATAAAAGTGAATTACTTCTCTCATTCATTTCTTGATATCTCAGGCTTGAAAGAAATTGCTTGGCTTTTTGAAGCATTTATTAAGCTGATGAAATAGTTTTATTTGCAATAAATTTAATTATTTCGGATATATTCATATGTTACGTGAATAATGAATTTTATAATAGGAATTTTTATATTAAAAATAGTTACATTATTATGAATAGTTATTGAGGTAATTCACATTACAATAAAACCTGGTTTGATACAGTTGTCTCTTACAGGTGAATTAAAGTTGATTGTTATTCAGAACTAATGTAGTTTCCAAAAAAATATTTTTATATTTAAATTAATCTTAAAATGTTTAGCAACGGTAATTTTTAAATTGAAATTTTGATTTTTGATAAACTTAAAATTATTTGTGGTATATATTTCTTATGTTGATACTTTACACAATAGTTTGGATACTAATGTTAAATTGTTCTTGTATTTGTAGATTTTTATGGCCATTTAAAAAAATGTTTATAATCATTGAGAGCATCTGAAGAGGGAAAACAAGCTCGCTTTAAGAAACGTTGTACTAATAAATGTCAAATAGAAAAAACATCAGACCTAGTTCCACTGTAATGTGAATTACTTCAACAGGTTCTTCAACTATTCATAATATATTAGGGATTTTCAGGATTTTATTATTTTCTACAAAATAATAATTACACGTTATTTGTTAAATACACATAATTTTCTGAAAAATTATCTCTTGAAAATTGATTGAAAGAATAACGTGTTATTCCTGGCGCTCTAAACTTAACAAAATGAAGAAAGAGTAAAAAAAAATTATTATCAACCCCGCAATTCCTTCCGATTATCCGTCCCTTTGTATATCGCTGGTCGAGTTGAAACCCTTCTGTTGAGAAGTTGGCGATACTGACAGATAGTCGTCAACGACACATTGCTGTTTATTTAGTGTTGTTGGACATGTAGTGTGTTGGGCATGTAGGGCGGCCCAATACGCTGCCTCAAGAGTAGGTCCAACTCTTCACGTATTACGCACCGACTATCACACACACTTCCGGCGCTCTCTTCGCTGACGATCAAGTCAACTACTGAGCTAACCACGTACTGGATGACGTGGTTAGTTCAAATGCGGATGCTCAAACTAGCTTGGATCTAATCTCTGAGCAAATGGTGAATCAAATTGAAACCTGCAATATGTCAAGACGAAACTTTCTCCCTAGGCAGTAGTCACTCTTTACCTCCTCCATTAGCATACAACTCCACACTCATCCCGTGTTTACCAGTCACAACCCCAGTCGAAGTCCTTGGAGTCCTCTTGGATCGCCGCCTTCCTGGAAAATCTCACACCCACCACAGACTTTCCCTCGCCACACAACGAACTCACCAATTCTTCCCTATTGTGCGTAAGTCTTTCAAATCCCCACTTCTACACACTTCTACAAAGCTATGATCAGACCCATCCTCACTACCCTAATCCAGCCTGGGATCCAGCAGCCAAATTCCACATCCAAAGACATCGGACCTTCCAAAATTGTTTTCTAAGGTTTATTACGAAAGAACCCTAAATCATTCCCAATAATCTTCATCACAGGCGTAAAACAACATCACAACTCACATCAAACAGACTTTCCTTAAGTTTTATTTCAAAATCCACTCCAATTCCAAAAGCACTTCACTTACAACTAGGGGAAACATCCCCAACAAAAAAGAGAACGTATCCTCAGGAAACTACCAAAAAATTTGTTTGACCCACCATAACCTTTGCTGATCTTGTTTCTTAGTAATACTCAGCCCGTGTGGATTTTCAACAGAAAATTTGGTTTCAGATCACTGTATCCATTAAATTCAATTCCTATGTGGAAGGTTGTACTCTAGTAAGCAAATACTATTTTAATAAATTTACAAAAGTACTCAATTTTCATTGCTGGAAGACTGATTTCGAAAATATCTTTTGTGTTTCGTCCAAACTTCTATTAATTCACATTTTCGGGGATTTCTAGATTCCTAGTATTCCAACTGAAATTAATACATCGTAACAGGTGTTAAAATGTCCAAAAATAAATAAATAAATTGAATAAATGTGAAAAATAACATTGATAAAAGTTTAAAGTGCACATTATTGTGACACTTTGTGAATATTTATTATGAATTGTAATATCTTGCTGATAGTTTTCGCATTTGTCCCTGCCCCTTACCAATCAAAAGTTTGATACTCTCAGAAAAGTTTTAGGTACATAATTTGTAAATGGTGTACCATTTTTTAAATAAGTCAAGACTTTTTGGTCAACGTTTACTGAACTACTACTGATGTAATTTATTATAATTATTGCAGTTTGATCACAAAGTGACTAAACATTTATGAACGATTCTTTTAAATTTAGAAAAAAAATCACTGTAAAATGAGGGAAGTGGTTAATTAAATCATTAGAATTTTAATATAAAGATGAAACTCCCAAAGATAATAAGCACAAACAATACCAATTGCTATTTATTGAGAAAGTACGTTAAATACATCCGCGGTTCTTGTACAAGCAGCATTGCCATTAACACTTAATACCTATTTAGAGTAGTCGATAAGTGATTTTGCCTTGCAAAAGGTGAGGTAGAAATTTTTATTTTTTCATTTTGTTTATATTGTTATTAGCAAGAAACCCCTAAGTTTTCACCTTTGCAATACTTCCGGACAAGTTTTGATATCCAAAACACCAATAAATTTTCGGACATTTTTTGTTTTTTGCGAAATAACTTTTTAGTAGTTGATCTTAGCGCAATAAATAGTCATGTACAATTTTAAAGGTCAGAAAATTCTCTACAGATTATCTTCATCTATTATTAGTTTCAAGCAAATAGTAACAGAGCTGCGAGTTTTTAAAATTTCACCAAATTTTCTTTTTTATTCTGAAGTTGCTCACAATTACTAATAGTCTCTCCAATGTAGTATTTATGAATTCCTGAGGTCATTATAAATAAGCGATTAATTACTAATGTTTTAATGCTTACTGAGGTTACACTCGTATTTGAAAGTTCTGGTAAAAGTGACAACCTATACGTTCTCCCAACTAACACAATTTACTTATATAAAAAGAATTTCAATAGAATAAAATGACGTTCGTTTCTTCTTCTTCTTCTTCTTCTTCTTCTTCTTCGTCTCCTTCTTTTATAATTATAATAATAGCAATAATAATAATAATAATAATAATAATAATAATAATAATAATAATAATAATAATAATAATAATAATAATAAGGGGCTCAAGGGGTGTGATGTGAATATCAATGAAAGCTATAACCTCTCACACCCAACTCCACTCTCACCCTTCACGCGGGGAGCCCTGTTCAGTCGTACTTGTCTCAAGGTTGTGGTATCCAGCCCCTTCGGCGAGACAGTCGACCAACTAATGAGAGGAGGAGGTCCTGGTAGGGCTACTAGAAGGTAATTCTGGAATAAGGCCTATCAGGATGGTGCAAGGCAGCCAACTGGACTTGTACCTAGAGAGTCGGTGGAGGAACCAATTAAATGGTCAACAGCGGTTCTCAAAGCCTGAGTGGCTACATTTGTCCTGGCAGTAGGAATAAAATGCGCCCATAAGTATGGAGACACGTGCTAGAAAGAAAGCCTCGGAAAAAATGCCGCTACCCGAGGAGCGTCGGGGCGCCCCTGGAGCCATCGCTGGGGGTGACAGTATGCGAGCCGATGGTGACCAGGAGTTGAGCAGGCGGGCCGTGGTCGGGATACCCGAAATGCGACAGCCTGAAAGGAGCGAACCCATATCTAATGCCTCCCCTGCTGAAGGTGCTGCGCAGGTGATTCAAACAGCGCCCACCCAAGCAAGGCTGCCAACACAGCGCAGAAAATGGCCAACGGCTGTTAATGAAGAAATAATGCGCATCTATTACCGGATCACAAAAATTGACACAGATGTGACTGGATACAGGCAGAAATTATTTAGAGAATTTCAACAGAGTTTCCCCGAATATTCCGTAACTGAACAAAGAGTGTCTGATCAGTATCGAGTGATTTTACGTAATAAACTGATTCCTGAGACACGGCTCCAGACCATTAAAATGGAAGTTGGTCGTGAGCTAGAACTGGATGAGGTTGAGAACTTACAACCTAGTGAATCAGAAATTCACCCGGAGTCCCACAAAAATATCCCTTCAACAGATGATATAACTACAGCTGAAGACGAAAGACTGGTGGAATCGCTGAAGATGGGAATGAGAGAAGCTATGTTCCAATTTGAAGGGACTAACCCAACTATGAGACCAGTGTTACCTAAGATCAATACATCGAGACGAATGGCACGTATTATAGATATTATGAATTGCGAGGTACTACCAGAGGAAATTGAAATGGCGCACAACTTGCAATATCTCCACCTTGTTATATATTGTGCTGCAGTTGTAGTAATAAAATCCCTGGGAATAGACTGTGAAAATCTGTCAGGAAAAAAGCAGAGAGGCCGGATGATGCCACCTTGGGAGAGGCGTCTCGTCAGGAACATCGAAATACTGAGAGGTGATATTGCCCGTATGATGAGTTATGCCAATGGTATTCGATCACCAAAACTTGTGAAGCTGGCAGATCGTATTATGAATAGAAGTAAAACGCATACTCGAAGAGATGAACCTAATACGACAGTACAACAGTGCATTGACACGCTGAAACAGAGACTATCTGTATTAACAAATCGATTGTCCAGATATAGAACCAGCAGAAGTAGGAGGAAAGATAACATTTTGTTTGAAAAATCTGAAAAGAATTTTTACAGAAACCTGGGAAGAAAGGAAGAAGGCAATTACAAAGGATTATATCCAACACGAGAGCAGGTGAATGATTTTTGGGGTAAGCAACTTTCTGATCCAGTGGAATGTGATGTGAGAGCGAGCTGGATTGGAGAAGAGAAGAAACGCTGTGAACATCTTACCAAGATGCATTACCAAGAATTTACAACTGAAGAAGTCAGTGAAGTAATCAAGAACCTATTGAATTGGAAAGCTCCAGGACCAGATAAAATTCATAATTTTTGGTATAAAAGATTATGGTGCACTCACCAAAGGCTGGCTGAATTGATCAATGATGTCATACAACAACCAGATAAGATGCCAGAATTTCTTACCCAGGGAATTACATATCTGATATCCAAAGACCCACAAAAACAAGAAGATCCAACAAAATATCGCCCTATTTCTTGCTTGCCAACTATGTATAAAATCATTACATCGTGCCTTTCACAACGGATATACACCCACTGTAGAGACAACGATATTATTGCAGTTCAACAGAAAGGCTGTAGCAAAGGCTCCATGGGTTGCAAAGAACAATTAATCATAGATTCAGTAGTGTGTGGTCAAGCATATGCAAAACATCGCAACTTGTTCATGGCGTATATTGATTACAAAAAAAGCCTTTGATTCTGTACCACATACCTGGCTGATAGAAATACTTAAGATCTATGAGGTTGATACAAAAGTTGTCTCCTTCTTGGAACACGTTATGTCGAAATGGCGAACAAAAATTATCTTAAGTACTCCTGTTGACAACATCCAAACTGATACAATCAATGTGCGAAGAGGTATTTTTCAGGGAGACTCACTAAGTCCCCTCTGGTTTGTCATCTGTATGAATCCGCTATCTAATCTCTTGAATTCCACTAAATGTGGATTTGGAATTAAATTGGGAGCAAGAATGATGTATCGCATAAATCATCTTTTATATATGGATGATTTGAAGATATATGCTTCGACAAAATCTCAACTTGAACAACTATTGAGTATTGTGGAATCATTTTCAAAAAGTATTAAAATGGAGTTTGGCCTGGAAAAATGTCGTACATTGAATATTGTAAAAGGAAAGCTCCAAGAGGGAGCCTTTGAACTTGAAAATAAACAATTGATACAAGCGATGTCTGCTGAGGAAACGTACAGATACCTGGGAGTGAGACAGGCAAGGCACATTGACCAATGTAAAATGAAAGATGAACTTGCAGAGGAATTCTTCCGAAGAACCCGAAAGCTCCTGAAAACAAAGTTGAATGGAAGAAATATCATAAAAGCTATTAACACCTATGCTGTCCCAGTCTTAAACTACTCATTTGGCATTATTAAGTGGAGCAAAACTGACATTGAGAACTTACAACGGAAAATGAGAGTTTTAATGACGAAAGCACGCATGCACCATCCAAAATCTGCAGTCGAACGTATAACACTTCCAAGAAATATGGGTGGAAGAGGACTCACATACATTGGAAACCAACTTTGTCGGCAAGTGAAGAGCATGAGAATGTGTTTCCACTCTGCGGCAAATACATCAAAACTGCATAAAGCAATTTGTGAAGCAGATGTCTATACTCCGATAGAGCTGTCGAGACAGGATGTTGCGGACTTCTCATGCAATGACGGCCAAAAGAGAGATTTATGGATGGCCAAAGCTCTTCATGGAAGACATCCACATGAGATGAGCCAAGAACATGTCGATTTGAAAGCATCGAACTACTGGCTTATATCAGGACAGATCTTTCCAGAAACTGAAGGGTTTATGTTGGCTATTCAGGATCAAGTTATTCCAACGCGTAACTATTTGAAGCGAATTGTTAGAGATAGCAATGTGCAGAATGAGTTATGTCGTTATGGTTGTCCAACAGTGGAATCAATTCAACATGTTACCTCGGGTTGTACACATTTGGTAGGCACCGAATATAAACAGCGACATGATTCGGTGGCCAAAATTTTACATCAAGCGTTGGCTCAAAAATGTCGTCTTCTGACTGAAGATAAGGTACCGTACTTTAAGTACCAACCTATGAGTGTACTGGAGAACGAAGAGTGGCGCTTGTATTGGGATAGAACTATCTTAACGGACCAGACAGTGATTCACAACAGACCGGATTTGGTTGTGATTAACAAGTGTGAGAAACATGTCATGCTTATTGATGTTTCTGTCCCAAATACTGGCAACATTCAAAGCAAATACACTGAAAAAATCAGTAAATATGCAAATCTTGTTGAACCCGTTGAGAAACAGTGGAATATGAAAAGAGTCAACATTATCCCGATAATTGTTTCCAGCACCGGAGTCATCCCTAGGAGTCTGATTGGGGGCCTTAAGCAACTGGGTTTGAATGAAGATCTGTACAAACCCATGCAGAAGGCTGTTGTTATTTCAACAACAAGAATAGTACGGAAATTCATGGGAAACAATGTATTATAAATTCTTTTTAAAAAATAGATGTATTGTGCTCTGATTATGTATATCTGTGCAATTCATTCAAATGTACCAATAAGATGAGAAAGTAAAAACAATAATAATAATAATAACAATAATAAAGGTGTAGAGATGTAGTTACCCCATCGCCCTGCACGTCCTTACCGGTGGGAGGGAATGCAACAAATAGCCCGGTTTCTCCTACCTAGAAAGGAGTGGCTGACCGCTGTCCGTAACTGTAAGATATCCTTCTTTCTTAAAATCCTTTCCTGACTCCAGGAGCCAACGGGTGGATTGAGGAGCTCGGAGGCTTCCGTTTCCTATGCTTACCTGTCTATTTCCCGTTCCTTTTTTCTTGTTTAGAAGCAGAAGTGCTTCAATAGGGGTCAATTGAAGTCAGGAGTCCTAGAAGATCTAAGGGAAGAAAACCCAAAAATAAAATTACCCGGCCCTCGTGGAAGGGGGTTGAGGGTACCCCAATACTTGGAAAATAAAAAAAAACTCAAACTCTCAATGAAAATGAGCCTCGGATTAACTCACGATGTCGACAAAGGTAAGGAAAATGGTCTATGAACTTGGGATGCTGGAATGTTCAAGGTTTAAGCACTAAAGTCAACGAAGTTTTTTTACGCACTAGGAGTTTAACATGGATATAGTAGTGTTGAGTGAAACAAAAAAAGGGGAAATGGATATGAAAGAAAAGGAAATTATGTTCACTTGTTTAGTGGAGTGGGAAAAGAAAAGCGAGCAAGAGCAGGAGTGTCCATATCTATACACAAAAGATAGCCAAATATTCATAGCTGGGAAGCAATTGATCAGAGAATAACATGTCTCGATCTTGCACTAAGAGGACACAATGTTTTTACAATAGGAATTTATGCTCAAACAGACGGTTCAAGTGTTGCAGAAAAATATGTTTTTAGAAAAACTGACTATGCTGTTCGATTCGATGGGAAATCGTGAACAAGTGGTAATTCTAGGTGATTTTAACGGAAGGGTTGGAAAAATAATAGCCCATAATGTTGTGGGACGAAATTGTGAAAATGTGGTAAATGACAATGGAGAAAGACTTATAGAGATATGTGAACTGTATTATCGTAAAATACTAAATGTCTGTTTTCTACATAAAGAAATACATAAATTCGCGTGGACCCAGCCCACTAGGAAACTACAGTCCATAATATTATTGACTACATAATTACTAAAAGTGGAGCAATGTTCATGTACAAAGAGGTGCATCCTGTGTAGCAGACCACTTCTTACTAAAAGGAAAAGCTAACCTTGTGTATAAACCTTACTTCAAAACTTAGGGAAACACAAGTCCAAATGTATTTGGACTTGTGTTTCCCTAACTTTTTTCCCTAATTTCTGTAGAAATAGAAAAAATTGAGGGTCAGATATGGCCAAAATATAATATTGAAAGCCTTCAAGATTATTCCATTGCATTTTTTGTACTAATTGCGCATAGCAGAAAAATTAAAGTACATCCCAATAGGAGATGCTGAAGACAAATACCAGTTTTTAGAAAAATGCACTCACGAAGCAGCTAAAGAAGCTTTAGGAGAAAAGGAAAATGTAAATATACAAAATAAGACTTATGGTGGACCGAAGATATAAAGAACCTTGTTGAAGAAAAGAAAACGTTATACTTGAGTTGGCTTTCAATAAAGGATTTAGAAGACAGAAGTGCATATAACAAAATGAAGAATTTGGTCAAGAAAGAAGTGAAGAAGTATTTGGGAACAAAAATGTGACATATTAGACCAGTACATTTGCAACACCAAATCCAGAGAGGCATGGAAAATGTTACATTCTATGAAATTGAATACTACCCAAGAATGGCATTTAGTAGACCCAATTGGTATTGAAAAATGGCAAAAATACTATGAAAATATTTTGGCAGAAAATAGAACTAAATTTCAGGGAATAGATTATGAACCACTTGAGGTAAATTCGATCGCACCAGAAATGAGTTTGGAAGAGGTAAGAAAAGTTTTCAGAAACATGAAACATAATAAAACACCTGGACCTGGAGGTATAGCCTTAAAGCTCGTTAAACATTATCCTATTGAAGGTTTGGAATTAATTACAGAAATATTCAATGGCATTTTAAAAGGAGGTAAACATGTCAGAAATATGGAAATTAGCTTATATAAATTCAATTTACAAAAAAGGCAGTAAAAAAGATTGCAATAATTAGAGAGGGATACGTGTTACTTCATCTTTGGTTAAACTGTATGGACGTGAGCTAAACAATAGAAGTGAAATGCAAACGTCAGAAGAGCAAAGTGATTTTAGACCAGGAAGATCCTGTATTGACAATATTTTCTGTCCCAAACAACTAATGGAATAAACAATTGAGTGAGGAAGAGAACTTCACATCATTTTCATAGATCTCAAAAAGGATTCTGATAATGTACCAGTAAAAGAAGTATGGGGACAATGGAAGAAAAAGGAATATCAACTACATACATAAATGAGGTCAAACAACTTTATAAAAGATAACAAATGTCAAGAAAAAGTGGGAAAGTGTCTATCAGACGACTTCCAAGTAAATAAAGGATTACAAAAAGGCTGCTGTATATCTCCAACCCTGTTTAAGACACACATTGATAAAGCCCTAAAAGAATGGAAAAGGAAGTGTAGAAGTATGGGTGTGAAAATGGGTAGTAACATAGTGTTTAGTCTACTATTTACAGACGACCAGGTGATAATGGCTGAAGATGATGTAACTTATATGTTTAGAACATTAGTAGAAGGGTATGGAAAATGGGGAATGTAAATAAACGTACAAAAGACTGAATATATGGTAGTGGGGGTATGGCCCATGATTTAGAGACTAGTTTAGGAATAGTTAAAGGTAATACACAATATAAGTATTTGGGAGTCACGCAAACAGCAGATGGTAGAGACGAACAGATTGTGAAAAATAAAAATATAAGAGGAAAACTAGCCATAAGACAGTTGAATCCAGTGCTGTGGGTCTCGATTATTTCATTCAAGACAAAGAAACGCGTATATAGCTTCTTGATAGAGAGTACAATACTCTATGGGGCAGAAGTGTGGACGTTAACAAAAAATATGAGAGACAAACTCCAAAGGACAGAAATGATTTTCTGGCGAAGATGATGTACACTTTCTCTGTTAGACAAAATAAGAAATGATGAAATAAGAAATAAAATTAAAATGCAAATAACCTTGAACGATTGAAGATCGAAGAACGAACGAATCGATCGAAATGAAACAACTAAAATGGTATAGACATATGAGAAGGTTGGAATCAGATATACTTCCACAACAAATTGGGAATGGATAGCTAATTGAAGAAGATATAGGGGAAGGCCGATTAGGACATGGAACTGAAGCCATACAAAAAAGAGAAATGGGAGGGGAGACGTATAGCATAATGAGGCGTGGAAATTGGGATGAGAAAAACTGCCAAGGCTGTAAAAAACCGCCAAATAGATAGATAAATAGATAATAGCAATTATAATTATTGTTATTGTTATTATTACCCACAATTACAAGGAAGTCCCTATCCACATATAAATTTTGGGCACAAGGTTATGACATTTTCCTTGAAACCATCAATAATGGGGGTGAGAACCGTCAATATAAATGGGATTGGAAAATAACACGTATTGCTAACGAGGATTTGGTCGCAGAAGCACGGTACCACCTTTCCGGACATAAGAAATTTTGCAAGCCGACAAGTATAACAAGAAGAAAAAGAAAGCAAAGGAATTTCGTCTAATCACTAATGTTAATGAGACCATGCAGTTCATGTATTCTTACCTTGAAGGAAACTCTCATGAATAGAATTTTCTTATTGATAATTTGATGGGCGAAGACATAGAAATTACCAATAATTTATCCAAAAATCGTGCAGTATGATCCTTTAATGTGGAGAAGACATATTGGTAACACACAGCAAACAGAATATGTGTGGTATATTTTCGAAATGTTGAATACAAAATATTAAATGACTGCTGGTATCAAAACGAGAAATATAATTATGCAGATGCTCATCTCAGCGTCTTTGAAAAGGCAGCTGACCCGTTCATGGGTGCATGAAATAAAGGGATACCTACCAGCAAACAATTTCTAACATAATGTTCAATCGGTCGTATCAGATACATTTCCTTTATTGTTTGAGTCAGGGATTTTAAAATTTAAGAACGGTGCAATTGACTCATGAAAGAAAGTAATGGTTATCGTTGGGACATGCCATCGTATCGGCAGTAAGACTAATCTACTCTTCTCTTTTAACACGGTTAGTGCATATGTATACAAGAAGTTAAGATCAACGCTCCTCATTGATATCTTATTTTCTATTGGATTCGCTTCATTGTACTTTGAAACTTCATTACTTGAAATGTCTGCCATTGTGTTAAATACTCAAAACGAAATAATGAAGCATTCTGTCAGTTCATGTTTGACTGACTTTGGCTGATATTATACTTTCAATGTCATGGAAGGAATAATGACAATAATTCCCAATCTGCAATCGAATTTCTTCTACGATCACATCCTCGTCAGCAATGCGTGTTATTTGTTGATCTCATTCACATTAACGGTTTTCAGCTGCGTTGATTATGAACAAATGAGACAGGCGTGAGTTGTTTCTTTTTATTAATTTGTACCCAAATGCAATGCAAATATGCTCTAAATCTCCAGAAGGCTGAAACCAACACTGAAATTGTTTCCCAGATAAGTAACATGCCGACAGATTGGAAGAACAAGACCCTTCATGGAAAATATCCTAATTTCTTAAAAATTCATTAGTTGATAACGTCACTTCTCTCCTGTGGTTAAAAATGGGTTATTTATTTCCTGAAACTGAAGGATTGATGAAGTATCCAATCAAAGGCAAAACTTCATAAAACGATTTTTATTCAATAAACAGGTACAATAGCCAAAGTTCCGTATAATCCGTAGAGTGTGCCAATTGCGATGCCGTTTCACCGAAGTCCAGAAGTCCCATAAGCGGTCGAGTCGTTTATATTCACCAGAGAGTTTCTCTTCCGTAGCACAGGTCGTCGTCGTAGCCGATCACCAGTCTTCACACTGCAAACCACTCTCCAGAACACAGTCGCCAACACCGCCGCTCGCTGTCTGTCCTGGCGTCGGGTCGGAGCCCTCTTATAGCCCGCTGGGGCTAGCGGCCCGCCGACTAGCTGCGGAGTAGGGGCGGTGGCGAGTCCCTACCCGCTTGCTCGGGCGTGACGGCCGCGCACGAACAGCCCTGGCCGGCCCGCAACGGTCGCCTTCCTCTTCGGCCGAGGGCCGTAACGCCCCGCTGACGTCGCTCGGCGGCGGGTCTTTCAAACGCGCGCGGGCGGTCACGACAATTTATAATAGCAATTCAAGATGGGGTAATAAAAACATGCAATTATGATAAACACATACTAAAGAGCAGTATAAAATGATCGACCATTGAACATGTGATTACAGGATGCCCAGTTCTCGCCAACACTGCATATCTAGGGAGGCACAATCAAATAGCTAAAATAATTCATAGACAATTGGCATCAAATCATAAACTAACTGAGAACCCTCCACCATTTTACAAATACTCAACTTGACCAGTTGTAGAAAATAGGGAAATAGTACTCTACTGGGATATGCCTATTGTCACTGATAAAACTGTGGATTATAATTGTCCGGTCACGGTTGTTATCAATAAAATAGAAAAGTATACAACAATCAAAGATATAGGCTGTTCACTAACAATCTAAATAAGACAGAATCAGAGAATATTTCTAAATACCAGAATAAGGCAGAAGAAATCCAACATGTTTGGCAACTGAGTAACGTTGAAATAGTGCAAATGATCATCTCAACAAGAGTGGTGACGGACCGATTTGCTTCAGGTCTTCCAAAAATTGGATTATCAAAAGGAATCTGCATAACCATCCAAAAAGCTTTAATCCTGCAGACTTGCCATATTGTGCAAAAATTCTTAAATTGAACGACGGACAAAGATGAATTTCTTCTCCGGCTTTCCTCAGATCTGTCATTACCAGTTGCATTTTACAGAGCTTAAGTCATGTGAATAGATGAATGGTTCTAAATGCTTACTGTGAAAATAAATAATAATAATAATAATAATAATAATAATAATAATAATAATAATAATAATAATAATAATAATAATAATGGATTAAAAGTATTAAGAAACAACACGACGGATTAAAAGTATTAAGAAACAACACGAGAACCTGCCCCAAATGAATTTAAAAGAAATAACAGCTAAAGACATTGCGAGTGCCATAGGAAAGACTCAAAATTGGAAATCTCCTGGACCAGATAGGATCCAAAATTTCTGGTTGAAATACTTTACTCATGCTCATGAAAGCATTGCACACTGTTTCACTGAAGTGCTCAATAACCCTGATAAAATGCCTGACTATCTGAGTGAAGGAGACACTTTTCTAATCTTCAAAAAGGGAAATGAACAAACTCCAATGAATTATAGACCAATAACATGCTTATCAACCGAATACAAGCTCTTCACTTCTGTTATTAGTGAGAAAATATACCTCCACTGTGCAAATAATAATATCTTTGAAGAAGAACAGAAAGGTTGTATTAAGGGAGCTATGGGATGTAAACATCAACTCATCATTGATTCTGTGGTCTTAAAGCAAGCTCAAACAAAGAAAAGAAATCTCCACATCTCTTATATTGATTACAGCCAAGCTTTTGACTCCGTTCCTCACAAATGGCTAAACGAAATACTGGAAATATATAAAATCTGTCCAAATGTAAGAAATATTCTTCAACATCTAATGAATAAATGGCATACGAATGTACGATTCCAAGGTAATGTCTTGGGAAAAGCTGATGTCCGAAAAGGTATATTTCAGGGTGATTCCCTATCAGCACTATGGTTTTGCCTAGCTCTAAACCCACTATCAACTCTTTTGAACAACATTAAATGTGGCTATAGATTGAACATGAAAAACACCAAAAGACTAACCCATTTATTGTACATGGATGACCTTAAGCTCTACGCCGAAACGCATGATAAATTAGAATCGCTTATAAGTGTAGCAAAAATGTTCAGCGATGACATCGGGATGAAGTTCGGTCTTGATAAATGTGGTATAATAAATATTCATAAAGGAAATGTACAAAACACAAACCAAATTGTCGGTGATATTAAACAGATACCACCTGAAGAAACATATTGCTATTTGGGAAACCCTCAGAACCATCGACTGGACCATAATCGTATCAAGGAGGAACTTCGAATAAAATATGAAAAGCGGCTAACAAAGTTGTTAAACTGTCACCAGTACCAAAATATTAGGAATGCACTTCGACACTAAACTGACCTGGAAGTTGCACTTAGTGAACACTATTAATGAATGTAAAAGGAGAATCAACATACTTAAATGCCTCGCACACAACAATTGGAGAGCTGATAGACAATTGCTATTATTAACATACAAAGCGCTTGTGAGATCCAAAATAGACTATGGTTCAATAATATACAGATCTGCTGGTAAAATTGACCTCAAAAAACTTGATACAATCCATAACCAAGGTCTCAGGATATGCACTGGATGTTTTCATACCAGTCCCATCGGAAGCGTACTAATTGAAGCAAGTGAACACACATTATCTCATCGCAGAGAGGAACTAATAATCAAATATGCTCTAAAAGCAGCCACATCCATGAATCCAATTATAGTACAAGACATATATCCTAAAGAACAAGAGCATTCGCGTTTTATACCTTTGTACGCAAGAGCTAGAAAAGTACTTAGTGAACTTAATTTCGATCACAGAAAAGTAGAAAAGAAGAGAAATTATAAAATTCCTCCTTGGATAATCCCGGATATTTCAGTAGACCTATTCTCAGGCACTCATCAAGGTAATGAAACATCTGAGATAAACTCTGGACCGACAAACAATTATGACATGTTTTATCCAGTTTACGCAAAAGCAATTAAAGATACACAAGGAACAGTGCAACAGTGGTAACGAAAGAGGCATTGGTCGCTAATGACCTTGTAGTTGATGCGACCAAAAATAAACTAAAAAAAAAGTTGTTAAACACTTATTTATCAGGGGGTAATCTGATTTTAGCTATCAACACCTGGGCTGTGCCAGTCCTAACCTACTCCTTTGGTATTGTTAAGTGGACTGAATCTGACTTGGAGGAGCTGGACAGATCAACGAGAAGACTGCTACATAAATTCCGCTGTCTTCATCCAAACTCCTCAGTAAAAAGATTATATCTACCTCGAACGATGGGAGGCAGAGGGTTGGTTAATATAAAAACACTTTGCCTGAGACAAGAGGAAAAAATGCGACACGTCCTTTTAAAGTCCACCGACATATTAATGAAATTAACTGTTAATGAGGACCGCGGCTTCACTCCGTTGAACCTCCATGAACGAAATTATGATTTAAACATCTCTACCCACCAGTCGAACTTTAATGAATGGAAACAACAAGAAATACATGGAAGATACCCAAAACTCTTGTTTCGAGATGATGTAGACAGACGTTCCTCGGTGGAGTGGCTTTTGGAGAAACAAATATATCCTGAGACCGAGGGTTTTATAATATCAATTCAAGACAGAGTTATCAAGACCAGAAACTATCGAAAGCATTGTTTAAAAGATGTGGTGGATAAATGTAGGAAGTGTGGAGCTGTAGGAGAAACTATAGAACACATCACAGCTGCATGCTCTTCCCTCTCAGACAGTGCTTACTTAGGAAGGCATAATCAAGTTGCGAAAATCGTGCACAGGGCAATTGCAATAGAGCATAAATTATTGGATGAATCGACACCGCCATTCTATAAGTACACCCCTCCTCCAGTGCTGGAAGCAAGTTCCACCCTTTTGTACTGGGACAGACCGGTTTTAACTGATCGTACTGTCGATTACAATAGGCCAGATATTCTCCTTATATATAAAAAGAAGAAACAAGGAGTAATAATAGACATCGCAGTACCATTATCCCACAACATTAAACAGAAAGAAACAGAAAAAGTTCGAAATATGAAAACTTATCTTATGAACTAAAACATGTTTGGAAATTAAATGCTACCAAAATATATCCATCGCTCGTGATATCGGCGGAAGGCCTGGTCAGTAAAAACTTCCTTAAAAACTTAATAGAACTTAAACTACCCAAAAACGTTCTGAATATGGGACAGCACGCAGTTTTGTTGCAAACAGCCCATATCGTAAGAAAATTTTTATCTGTCCAGATATAAGATGAAGTTCTTATTCTGTGACCGAACCTGTCCCCAAAACAACTCTGGGGAAGGTGAGCATTTTTACCAGCAAAAATAGCTGAGAAAACATATAATAATAATAATAATAATAATAATAATAATAATAATAATAATAATAATAATAATGGGGGGCAAGTCAAGTCCACATCCCCGTCGTGCCCCTTGGGACCTTCCATATTAGAGATAATATGGATGCCAACGGACCTCTGTGAAGACCAACGGGCCAAGAAGCGGAAGAGGAACCAAGTGTCCCAATGGCTCAAGGCGCGGAAGAGTCTACAGAGGAGTATATCTATATAAAATAACCAGGGCTCCGCTGGCTCCAGCTGTCAGTACCCTGTAAGGACCCCTGCCTAGGGTTCCAGGTGAAACCGGCGAGAGTGGCGTCGAAGCCATGGTGAATGTAACCCCCTAAGGGAGAAAACCCCTACAGAAAAACCTTCTTGATCTTAACAATCAAGTCGTATTACTCGTGGTCTTTCCTCAGAAAGACCACCGCCAAACCTATTTTTCAACTTGAATACCAAACATGATGGGAACACAAGGAACGAGTCCACTACCACGGGCACCAGTCGCAAGGCTGGATCTACCTGGTCATCGGATTCCGGGGGACCAGGAGCATCATGTAAAGTCTATTGTTGAGAATCAGAAATTTTCGAATGTATTACGTACAAAACACACACACTTCATCGGCACACTTAATGCAAACACACTCTTCAAACTGGGCAAGATAAAACAACTTACAGACATGCTGGAAAAATTCCACATCAAAATCCTTGCAATCCAGGAAACGCGATTTGCGGACGAAAACCATTTTGACACGGAAGACTACAGAATCTACAAAGGAAAACCAACAGTTAAAATTAACAAGAAAGGTCTCAAACAGTTAGGTACAGGATTCGCAGTCCACAAATCCATCAAAGATTCGGCTATCGACTTCAGTTCCACTTCAGAACGCTTATCAACGCTCTCCGTCAAATCGGCTAACAAAGCCTATACCCTGATCAAGGCACACGCACCCACAAATGACTATAACAAGAAAAACCCCCAGAAAGTAGACGACTTCTGGAATGAGCTCGAAGAGATGACCAACGAAATTCCCAAACACCATGTAATAATACTATTAGGCGACTTTAACGCACAATTAGGCAAAGAGAAAAAATTCAGAAAAATCACAGGAATCCATACAGCTCAAAAGAGAACTAACAAGAATGGGGAAAGATTGATAAGCTTTTGTGAAAATTTCGACTTTGTAATCATGTCAACGCAATTCGAGAAACCCAAGAAAAAACTATTCAGTTCGATCTCGCCCAACACAATGCTGGGAGAATTCCAGATTGACCATGTGGCCATCTCTAAGAGCAACATAACAGAAATTCTGAATGTGAAAACCAGAAGAGGCTTTTTTGAATCAGACCACCACCTTCTACAGATAAAGACCAGGTTACAACGCAACAGGAGAAAACCAAAATTAAACAAAGTGTTCAGCTCAGACCCCGAGTAGTTAAAACTCAACAAGTAAATCATCTTACAGGAAATCGCTAAAACAAACACCACAAATTGAACAGAACTAGCGGATGTCCTCAAATCCACAATGAAATTGGGACAATCTCCGAATGTGGTGGAATGTAATATGTGACCAAGCAATAGACGAAAGAATCAAAGCCTGGAAAAACTTCAATAGTAACAAAACATCGGACAAATGGCAACAATTTCTGGAGATCTGAAAACAAACATCAAAAACAATTTGTAGGGAAAAACGTAATTTTGATAAAAGGCGACTAGATGAAATAGAACAAGATTTTAAAAAAATAACACCAGAAATTCCTATAAAACTTTTAAAGAACATCTCAGAGGATACCAACCGCCTAATCTTTGCTTCAAGAAACCAGATGGCTCACTAGAAACCAACACGAAGAATAACTGCCAAATCCTCGCTAACTATTTCAACCAACTTCTCAACTGCGAAGGTCCCAAAGGCTATATTTCCTTTAAAACGTCCACACCAATTTCCGACGCTGAACCACCAACCATCAAGGAAATAGTAGAGACTATCAAAGTTTTGAAAAGCAATAGAGCCCCAGGAGAAGATGGAATTATTGCAGAACTCTGGAAACTAAATGATGAAAGATTAACGGGGAAAATTCATAGGATCATATTAGACATTTGGGAAACTGAACAGATCCCTTCTGAATGGAAATGCGCAATCATCCATCCACTCCATAAGAAAGGGGACAAAACCGATCCGAATAATTACAGGGGAATCTCACTCTTGCCGGTCACATATAAAATTCTCTCAAAAGTCCTCTTGAATAGGTTAAGAAAACCTCATGAATGAAAACAGAATTTCAAAACGGATTCTCATAGTCATCAACTCAGGCAGGGGAAAAACAAAATGGATTAAAGAAGTCGAGGAGGATCTCAGACAAGCACACGTTACAATAAATGATGCAGAAAATAGAAAAGAATTCAGGAACACTATCAAAAAACATACATTTGACACCGAAAGCAAGAAGAGGCCAGGATGTAAATGGACAGCAGAGCGGAAGAAACAACACAGTGAACACATGAAGAAAATATGGGCCCAGAGAAAACACAAACAATCATCATAAAGGAATTCAAGTTCAAACGCTCTCTTTAAATGGGAATAATCGTGAATAATAATAATAATAATAATAATAATAATAATAATAATAATAATAATAACACAGATCTCATAGATCCTAAGGATGTAGATCATCATATGATGAAGACCGCTTTGCACCAAGAAATTGAAAAAGTTATGCAAACCCCAATGGAAATGAGACGGCCTTTGCGAAAGATTTTTGATGACAACAGAACGAAAAAAATTATAGACAGTGTTAATCATGCCCTCAGTGAAGTGGTGAAAGAGAGAGAATCTCCACCAAATATTACAGAAATAAATAGCTTCTTTTATGCTGCTGGTTCGGTAGTTGCTGATATGGTCTTGGGCAAAATGAAAAATGTTCCGCCCACAGGAACAGGTAACAGGAACCCTAATACTCAGCCAGCGTGGATCAAGAGGATAGAACGACGCATTGCAATTACGCGCCAAGAACTTTCGCTACTAAGTGAGGCGATGAAGAGCAACCGTCACACGCGAAAAGTGCGCAATAAAATTACAGCAATTGAAAGGAAACATAGAATAGAAGATGGAATCTCCAGAGAAATTGTAGTCGAGAAATTGAAAGAAAAAATACTTCTCTATGCACAAAGAATCAAAAGATATAAGAAGCGTGTTGCCTTTCGATGTCAGAATCAACTCTTTGAAAGAAATGCCAAGGTATTCTATCGAAGTATAAATCATAAGGAACTCACTGAACCTCAGTTACCACCACTTGACGAGATTGAATCATTCTGGTCTGGTATATGGGAAGATCCCAAACACTTCAATAAGAACTCCATGTGGCTTCAAGAAGAATGTGACGCAGCTAGCAATATATCAATGGCATCTGAACTCATGGGTGAGATAACACAAGACGATTTGCAACAAGTCATCAGAGGCACTGCAAACTGGAAAGCTGCAGGGGTAGACAGAGTGCAAAATTTTTGGATTAAGAAATTTACGTCCATGCACCCATACCTGAAAATGACAGTAAACAATATACTGAACAAGAATGAAGAGATGCCCGTATGGATGACACGTGGTATTACCTATCTCCTGCCAAAGAGAGGAGATGGAAAACTCCCTAAAAGCTACAGACCAATAACCTGCCTTCCAACCGTGTATAAGATAATAACAGCAGTAATAGCTGGTAAAATATACAAACACCTACAACTAAATGATCTGCTACCCATTGAGCAGAAAGGATGCCGAAAGGGCTCGTATGGGTGCAAGGAGCTACTGCTGCTCAACAAGATAATTTTGAAGAATGCTAAACAGAGCAGGAGACATTTGAGCGTTGCGTGGATAGATTATCAAAAAGCCTATGACAGCGTCCCACATGACTGGATAGTCAGGGCCCTGGAATTATACAAAATACACCCGAAACTAATAGAGTTCTGCAAGTGCAGTATGAAACAATGGAGTACTACGTTATTTCTGAAAAATGGGCAAAAACAACTACAATCAAGAGTTATACAGATAAAGAATGGTATATTCCAAGGGGACTCCCTGTCACCACTGCTATTCTGTATTTGTTTAATCCCATTGAGCAGGCAGCTTAATCACCCCTCTTTTGGCTATAAACTGGACAAAAGGGAAAAACCAATTAGTCACCTCTTTTACATGGACGATCTAAAACTCTTTGCCAAGAATGAGAAAGCCCTATTTGAAATGTTAACTGTCGTAAAAGACTTCAGTAAAGACATCTGCATGCAGTTTGGCCTTGACAAATGTGCGAAAGCAAATATAGTTAGGGGTAAGCTTGCCAAGTCGGAAAATATTCAATTGGAAGATGGAAACATAATAAAAGATCTTGAACCTGGAAGAACGTATAAATATCTTGGCATAGAGGAAAGTAGTGACATTTCACATAATGTAATGAAGGAAAGAATATTAAAGGAATATTATAGGAGAGTAAGAATGATCCTGGAAACAGAACTTAGCGCTAAGAATAGAATTTCAGCAATAGGTTCGCTGGCAGTCCCTGTACTTGAATACAGCTTTGGTCTCATCGATTGGACTCAACAGGACATCTTGAGTATGGACCGAAAAACACGGAAACTTCTAATGATGTATGGAGCTTTGCATCCGAAAGCTGATATTGACAGACTGTATGTTGCACGCAGGGATGGTGGTCGCGGGCTAAGACAAGTGGAGTCTGCATACCGAAATGCAATAGTTGGAATGGCTAAGTATGTAACCCAGCAAGCAGACGATCCTTTGATGAAGCAAATTATTCTGATCGAAGCGAAGAACGAAGGCAGAGGTATTGTAAAACTTGCGAAGAAAATAGCATCAAAAGACCTGCAAGCGGTGGACCAAGCAAACACGGATTTACTGACAAAATTCAACACCAGAACCGAGTCTCAAAAACTACTGAAACAGGCTTGGAGAAACAAACCTCTGCATGGCCAATATTTAGCTCGTCTCGATAATGTGAACGTTAATGATGAGCTAACACATGCGTGGCTTAAGAGAGGTAAAATGAAAATTGAGTCGGAAGCATTCCTAATAGCAGCACAAGATCAGGCACTACGAACACGCCATTATGAGGTCATATTGAAGACAATACAGGAAGACAGATGCCGACTGTGCGGAGAGAAGTCTGAAACTGTTGATCATATTGTTTCAGGATGTCCAATTCTGGCTAAACATGAATACCTGAAAAGACACAATAAAGTGTGCTCATATCTTCACTGGCATATAAGTAAAGCTATGAATGTCCCAGAGATAAGCAATAAATGGTATAACCACACACCTAAACCAGTAACAACAGCTGGGCATAACACCATCTTGTATGATCAACAGATTCACACCGATCGCACTGTAATGGCTAACAAACCAGATATAGTGATACGCAGTAAGGCGGAAAAAACATGTCTCCTCATTGATGTATCTATTCCATGTGATGGAAATGTAACAGCAAAGTCTGCTGAGAAATTTCTAAAGTATAAAGATCTTGCAATCGAGGTCAGTCGAATGTGGAATGTGAGAACAGAGATTGTGCCAGTAATAATAGGTGCTCTGGGCGCAATTCCTAAAGATCTTACGAAGCACTTGACTAAGATCCCAGGCTGCAGTAAGCACTATGAAATCCAGGATATCGTACTCTATGGTACGGCGCACATTTTGCGCAAGGTGTTGTAGAACCAAATAGATCACCGAATCTACACCTTAGGAAGCTGGGTGCAACCTGGTGTGGATTTTCGTTTACTGCCGGAACCCAAGATCATTCACCGTGAGAAAGGAAAATAATAATAATAATAATAATAATAATAATAATAATAATAATAATAATAATAATAATAATAATAATAATAATAATAATAATAACTCGGGATGGTTGCTGGTCCCCTACTAGGCGCCTCCTCAAGTTGGCGGATAGAGCAACGCTCGCCAGAAATGGAGAGTACCGGGGAAATAAAATACCCGGAGCGGACCAAGTCTAGCACCTGGGCTTTATGTTTGCAGCCCAACTCCCAGAGATCCTGAATGTTGCAGTGAAGACTAGAAGTAAAGCCTCGGTCTCATCTGGCGACGAGGCTGCTCCAGACGAGGTGATGTGTTAGCACCTTACCGCAATGGCCACGCATAACGAATAGAGGGGCGTAGAGGTCATTGATCGGGCAATACAACTGAGTGACCCATCCTCTGCGGGCTTGTCCCTACCTTTACGAGAACTGCCCGTAGAAGAGAACACACTGAGAGAATAAAATTGACTCAAGAAATGAATATAGATAATGCGTACATTTTATTTTGTAAATCAATGCCAAGACGAATCACTCCCAGGATATAGGCAGCAGTTCCATGCCGAATATAGCAGAAAACATCCAGAGCTACACATGACTGAGCAGAATGTAATTGAGAGATGGAAGGCAATTATCAAACATGTCTATTTAACTAAGATCGAAATCGGAAACATTAAAAGGGAAGTTGGGTGCCTCCTTCATCAGCAAGAAGAAATTGCCCAAGACACAGAGCCACGCGAACAAGGCCTCCAAAATGCCTACAACGATTACCCCAGTCTGACACCCAGGATACGAAGATATCAGAAATGTTTAACAGCTTAACTGAACACGTCCGGCGTACAGAACCAGTCGACTGATCATTCAGCGCTGTCCTGAGAAACATTGAAAAAGAAAAGGAAACAATAAAGAAGGTGAAAAGTATATTGGAAGAACATGTTAAAAACTTGGATGACCTGACGGAGCTTCACCTTGCTATCTATTGTGCAGCAGCTACTGTTATCGATCTGAATAGCCAAAAGACATATTATCCAAATCATAGGAGGAACAGGCAAATAAGAGATAACATGCCACCATGGACAAAACGTCTCGAGGGAGATGTAAATGAACTCAGATCCAAAGCAGACACCATAAAAGAGTACCTTAACAATAACCGAACCAAAAGTAGAGTAGTTAAGAAAACCAAGAGTAGTTAAGAAAACAACCATCCTAGCAACAAAGGCAGGAATAAAACTGAATAATACACAAAGTACCCGGGATTTCGAATCTTTACTAGACACTTTCAGGCAAAAGCAAAGGGAAGTAGACTCCGCCGATACAATGAACTGACGAAAAGGAAGAAGGAAATGCCGAATTTCACAGAAACCGACGGAGCTTCTTCAGGCGCCGAAACCACGAAATTAAAAGAATACTGGAGTACGTTATGGCCCGATTCAAAGTATTTCAACAAAATGCATCATGGCTGCCAGAGATAAAAAATGACAGCATCAAAAATTCCATCAATGAATGCTACAGAGTTTACTGGTGGGGGTTGGTTGCCTGCTTCCTTGCGTGACTGACGTGCTCGGGCTGTGCTCCAATATTTTACTAATTTTTGACTACTTTCTTACATCTTTCAGGTACCTTTTGTTTTTAAATTGTTTTCTTTACTTGTTTACTCGTTACAGAAACGCTGAAAGAGATTTATATTGTCCGAAGCAGTGGAAAAGAAGTAAATAGTTATTGGTTTAAAAGACAGCGTAACGGACAAACGTGCATTTAAACGTGTTCAAAGACTTCTAATACATATTTGCTGTACAAATAAATTTAGATTTGCGTAAAGGGTTAAAGAACTAGTGAAAGTGTGATAATTGTGAAAAATATCAAAATTCAAAGTTTCGTCTATAACAGTAACGGAAAAACTTGAACCTTGTGTTTTCAAATTCACGAATATCGAAGTGGTGAATTTTGTGGCCTTTAAAGAGGTAAAGTATAGTAATCTAATTGTATTTATTAGTTTGCAGCTTAGATCTATTAACGTAAACACACTCAACTCTACTCGCAATTAACCAATAACATTTAAATACTAATTAGAATCACATTTATTTATTTTTAAATAAATACGTAACTTAAATTAAATAATTTAATACTCGTAAATTAAAAAGATAATTTAGGCAACATTTTTACACATTATAATCTGATTTCTCATCTATTTATTTTTCTCATTTTTGCCACGCATTTTGACACGCATTCCTGACATGGCTACTATTCGCTATACACTTTCTACTCTGTACACTCTCAAAGCCGACCTTCTGAAAGCCTTCACACACGTAAACAATAATTTAGATGAACATATCCGAAGGCTCGAAGAGGTCGTTCAAAACTCAGACGGTTGGACAACAATTGGCAACACCGCAGAAACTTTCATCCGCGAAAGCAAAAACACAGTCATCACAACCAATCATGACTCAAAACAGATTTGCTGTGTTAGATTATGACAATGATTTTCCTTGCCTTCCCAATCCTCACCACCCCCTCCCATCATCGACACGTCCACCCACAAACCGACGCAAACAGGCTAGCAAGCGCAAAGAAACAAAGACACGTAGAGTTGCGCAACCTGGCGCACAAGTAAACAAGGACATTCCCACTGAGCCCACCAAAAAGGTATTAATTTTAGCAGATAGCCATGGGCGACAAATCTCCTCCCTGCTCAGTGGGAAACTCCCATCCAATTTCTCTGTCATGTGTGTGTTTAAACCTAACGGGAGGTTTGCCGACGTGATCAGTGAATTGGACATCCACACAAAAACTCTCACCAAACGGGATACAGTCATCATCATAGGAGGGCAGAATGACATCAATTTGGGTGGTCACTTTACACCTGAGCAACATGTTGACAAACTACAACGTGCCGCCCAAAACACAAACATTGTAATCTCGACTCTGCCCTTCTGGTACAACAAACCAACACTGTGCAAAGAAATTAGACACGCAAACAACAAATTAAAACTGCATCTGAGAGGCACACATGTTAAATTATTTGAGCTTAACTTTCTCTCAGAAAAACACTTCACCCGGCATGGTCTTCACTTGAACCTTGTCGGAAAACATGCACTCGGTAGCGAACTTGCAAAACACATCCTTACACCTCAGCAGTATCCTACCCAAGACTCATCCCTACCTACATCTCCTAGTTCTCTTCCATCCTCCGGAACCCCTTTGGACCCAATTACCTTATCCCCTGAACCTAATCCTTGTACTACCTCTCCCATTATTCATTCCCCTATATCTGTAACTCCTCCCTCACCTCCTAACACTGCTGGGACACGATACTTCCTTCGACCACGCACTCGAGGTAAAAAAGAGATAAATAAATAGCAACTACAGTCAGATGCAGCAGAAAAGCATCCGTTTAGGTACATGCAAAATATTCAAATAATGCATCATAATGTGCAATCTCTTTCAAATAAAATTGAATTTATCGAGGCAACATTAGTGTGTGATCTCAGTCAAATAGGTGTTCTTTGCTTTACAGAACATTGGCTATCTCAAAATGATCTAAACACACTCAAAATTCCTAGTTTTTACCTTGCAGGATCTTATTGTAGAGTAAGAGAATCAAATAAAGGCCCTGCTTACGGAGGTTCGTGTATGTATGTAAGAAATAATATTGATTCTACCTTCTTGTCAGAATTCAATTTATATGCAGTTGAAAAAGTTTTTGAAATAACAGTCGTGCATCTTACTACGCTCAAAATTATCTTACTTTGCATCTACAGACCTCCAACAAAGCGAGCTTTAGATTATTTCAATTTCGTAGAAAATCTAGAGATAACTCTGAACAAAATTAGTAATCTCTCTTTTAAATCCATTGTTGTATGTGGAGATTTCAATATTGATTTTCTGAGCGAATCCCACGAAAAATAGCAGTTTCTCAATTTAATTCATTCTTTTAATTTAGATATTACAGTGAACGTACCTACACGGAATACTTATAAATCACAAACAGCAATAGGTCAAATTATAATTAACAAAACCACAACTAGATATGAAGTTATAACGAATAATCTAGGTTACAGTGACCACGATGCACAAATTATTACAATTACTAATAACATGAATACTGACACAATAAATAAAACACGCATGTACAGAGCATTTACTACAGTTAACATAAAGTTATTTACGGACTACTTGCTGAAAGAATCATGGGAGGCAGTTTATAACGCAATTGACACAAATGAAAAATATAATGTATTTTTCTCAAAGCTTTCATTTCTCTTTAACGCATGCTTTCCTTTAAAAAGAGAAAATCAAACATTTCACGAAAAACTAATACTTGGATCACGCAAGGAATTAGAACATCGTGTAAAAATAAACGTACTCTCTACTTTATTTGTACACATAACGTATCACCCGGTTTCCACGTCTACTTCCGAGAATATAAAAGAATTTTAAGGAAAATAATAGTTCAGGCAAAAATAATGAAAAATAATGAGGATATTTTGAACGCTAGAAACAAAACTAAAGCAATGTGGAACATCGTTAAAAATTCGAACACGTCATTTCGACATTTCGTAGAGAATGTTGTTTTAAAGGATAATGAAAGAGAAACGAGAAATCCAGAAAAAGTTGCGAATCTCTTCAACCAACACTTTTCTAGAATTGCGGTTGATCTCACGAAGGGACTAAAACCACAAAATTCAACATCATATGCTTCCCAAAACAATTTCGGCACGATGTTTATTTACGAAACTTCTTCTAACGAAATCCTCAAAATAGTCAGTAAATTAAAAAATAAATATTCATCAGGTTTAGATGAATTTCCGGATTGTTTATTAAAAACGTGTGCACCTGCCATTATACACCCATTAACTCACATTTTCAATGCTTCCTTGTGCACAGGAATATTTCCAGATACTTTCAAAACAGCAAAAATTAAGCCACTTTATAAAAAAGGGAACAAAAATGAAATTCAAAATTACCGGCCAATTTCTCTTTTGTCAGTTTTCTCAAAAATATTAGAGAGGCTTTTCTATACGCGAATGGAAACTTTTCTCAGGAAAAACGAAGCGTTTTCAGACTCACAACACGGTTTCAGGAAATCAAAATCTACGGAAACTGCCATTTTTTCTTTCCTTAAAGATGTTGCTTCATCAGTGGATCAAAATGAAGAACCCATTGGGATATTTTTAAATCTTTCGAAGGCTTTTGACGTTATTAACCATAACATCTTGCTCTCAAAATTACCTTCTTATGGAATTCGTGATACTGCCCTAGATTGGATAACCTCGTACCTTAAAAATCGATCTCAAAGAGTAGAAATATCGTACTGGCACGAAAGGACATTATTTACTTATCTCTCCAATTCTTTGCCAATTGAACATGGGGTCCCACAGGGTTCGATCTTAGGTCCTATCCTCTTTTTGTTGTACGTAAACGATATGCCCTCATCTATTAAAAACGGAAGAACAGTTCTGTTTGCCAATGACACGAATGTTCTTTGCAAAAAAGAAACAATAAATAGTACAATTTCAGAAGTTTCAAATTGGTTTTGTAATAAATTAATAGTTAACGAAGGAAAAACCGTCTCAATGCAATTTTGCATTTTAAATCGGCAATCGTATGCTCCATTGAAAATGAACAATATGCAATTAGCTGATGTTAAGGTAACAATATTTCTAGGTCTCTCAATTCAATCAAACCTAAAATGGAATGTACATATAACAGAATTAAACACTAAATTAAGCTCATTATGTTATGCATTCAGAATTATTTCTAATTCTGTCAGCCTTCATGCAGCTCGTTGCGTGTATTTTGCAAATGTACATGCCCGCCTGAGATATGGCATAATATTCTGGGGAAGCTCATCCTTTAGTTCCCAGACATTTAGATTGCAAAAGAAAATTATCCGAATAATGAAAAAATCCCATCCACGTGATCCGTGCAAGCCTCTTTTCATTGAGCTTAGAATCTTACCATTGCCTTGCCTATTTATTTATGAGTCTGTAGTTTTTGTCAAAACTGACTTACTTAACGGTGGGAACCTATTTTCATGTAATATTGATATTTATAGTTACAACACTCGACGTAGAAATCATGTTCATCAAGTGTCAGTATCAACAGCTCACTACAAGAAATCCACATACAATACATGTACGCTACTTTACAATACATTGCCAGATGAAATTAAACAATTGAAATTGGTACACAAATTTAAATTAAAAGTAAAATCTTTTCTGCTGCAAAACTGTTTCTATACAATTAGAGACTAGACTGATCGCCAAAAAGAAACATAATGTTTACTTTAACAAAAACAAGATATAGTATAATGAATTAGTTTACATTTGCATTGTATAATTTTAAAAAAAGACTCAATATGCCTGTAACAAATAATGTACTTCCGGGTCAATGATCCCCATCTCGATCAGGTTTTTGTCCAGTTTCCCTGATCCATTGAGCAAATGCTAAGATGGCCCCTTGATTTGCTTCTGGACGTAAATGTAGCTTCACTATGCGCACGTTTTGTTGAACTTTCCTTTGGTTGTAGTGGTAGTAGAGCTTAGGTTGAGTTTCTATTTTGTTAACAATACAGAAAAATCAAGTCTGTTTGTTTCTCTACCGTTAAAAATAAGTTTTCTATAATTTGACAATGAAAATATCTAGTTTTTGTAATGTTAATCCCTCGCTTTTTTAAATTTATTATTATTATTATTATTATTATTATTATTATTATTATTATTATTATTATTATTATTATTAATATTTCAACTAATAATAGTTTAATTGTTGGGAAGGGATTCTGAAACTCAAGAAAGCGTGCGCAGATGATTTCTCCCCCATACGTCACATACAGTTTTTGACTGTTTTTGACTAAATAAATAAATAAATAAATAAATACTGTCGACGATATCACAAGGGCCATCAGTAAAACCAGCAATTGAAGAACCTCTGAGCCTGACAAAATTCATAATTTCTGGCTGAAATACTTTCCCGCTGTTCACAAGTCACTATTCTTGAGTTTTTCTAACGGACATCTGAGGGTAGTATCTCCAAGATGGAATATGGCACGACTTTTTGCGTCTTTCTCGGTCCTGCCGCAAGATGTCGCATGATGGCGACCGTATCAAGCTATGTTGCAGATCAAGCGACTGTAGCGATACTACCGACAAAGATGCGAAAAGCCGTGACATATTCCATCTTGTAGATACTACCCTCAGGTGCCTCGTTAGAAAAACCCAAGTATAGATGTATGTTACACCAAAGCCCTTGAAAATCCAACATCAATTCCGAATTTGCTTGTGGAAGGAAACACCTATCTGCAAAGGAAAAAGGGGAACATGTTACAACTACAAAACCAACGACCTGCCTAACGACTATTTACAAGCTCTTCACTTCGCTAATCAGCAACATGATATATGAACACTGCGAAAACTATTCCGTCTTAGAAGAGGAGCAAAAGGGTTGCATCAAAATATCGATGGGTTGTAAGCATCAGCTGACAATTGACGCAGTTACCTTGGAACAAGTTCACAAAAAACGAGACAATCTGCGTATGTGCTACATAGATTACCAGAAGTTATTTGATTCTGTCTCTCACAGATGGTTGCAAAAGGTTCTTGAAATGTACGGTATATGTCCAAAAATCAAACAAACGCTTAGTGCAATGAAGGCAAAATGGAGAACGAGCATATGGATGAGTTCGGAAAGTAGGAGTGGCCCATATTAAAATTGAAATGTTCCAAGGAGATTCACTGTCACTTTTAATGGTTTGTCTAACAAAGAACCCTATGTCAATAACAGCAAAATTGGGTACAAATTAATAAAAAGAAACAACTCACGCCTGTCTCATTTGTTGTATGTTGATAACCTCAAACTCCATGCAGAGAGCAGAGACAAATTACACGATCTAACTGAGTTAGTGAAAGTGTTCAGTGAAGATATAAAGATGTCTTTTGGACTTGACAAATGTGCCATTATAGTCATTAGAAAGGGCTCGATCGAAAGCCACAATGAACCTATTAGAGACATCAAGGAACGTCCACCTGATGAGGTTTACAAATAACTAGATATGGTCCAAAGCTACAGAATAGATCATTCCAGCAGTAAAAACAGCTCTGACCGATAAATATAAATCAAGAGTTACAAAAGTTCCGAGCACTAAATTAAAGAAAAGAAAAACAAACATTGCAATTAACTCATGGGCAATCCCTACTCTTTCCTATTCTTTCGGAATTCTCAAATGGTCGAGTGCAAACTTCGCTGAATTAAATAGATTGACTAGAAGGCTGCTTACTAAATTCAGATGTCTTTATTTATTTATTTATTTATTTATTTATTTATTTATTTATTTATTTATTTATTTATTTATTTATTTATTTATTTATTTATTTATTTATTTATTTATTTATTTATTTATTTATTTATTTATTTATTTATTTATTTATTTTATTTATTTATTTATTTATTTATTTATTTATTTATTTATTTATTTATTTATTTATTTATTTATTTATTTATTTATTTATTTATTTATTTATTTATTTATTTATTTATTTATTTATTTATTTATTTATTTATTTATTTATTTATTTATTTATTTATTTATTTATTTATTTATTTATTTATTTATTTATTTATTTATTTATTTATTTATTTATTTATTTATTTATTTATTTATTTATTTATTTAA
>BLKR01007749.1:0-31898 GCA_011170035.1 Teleogryllus occipitalis
ACTAGTGAGAACCCGTCAAAATTTGACGGTGTGATCTGAGATAAATGTGAAATACTGTGCCCAGACTAATGTTCACAATATGTTGCATTGTTTGAATCTTCAGGGTATAACGAAGATATTCTGTGATGTGGAGCTCCCAAAATTTTGAACACGTATGGCCCATGAGCAGGTGGCAGTGCAATATCGGCACCAAATTACACAAAAGAAAGAGCACTAATATACTGACGGATATTATTTCTAAAGTTTTTTGATGTGTCATAATCTCCTATAAACAACTGATTTCTTCTGGCATATTGCTCGAAGGTAAACTTATTTTCCCTTTTAAGCAACACAGAGTAAACTCGTTTACAGAATTTCTCTCACATGGGAAGTACAAAGTAGAACAAAACTGACATTTCATAGACAATGACCCAACAGAAAACGAAATGACCTCACTATCACGACACATACGCTGACTTTCTCTTTCCCTGCTCCCAGTCAATGTACTACGCTTGGGTCTTTTGGGGCGCGTGGGCAACGATTCAGAATTCGACATAACCTGTGAATAACTTCACTACTTCAGTACAACCGAACAAAACCCACTGTCCGAATGTTCTCTACAAAATATACTACAAAAGGAAATACATGCAAACTGTCATCACCACAATGCAATTATTACACTGAAACGAAACCTTGACGAATTGTGAACAAATCTCAACAATCAAAACAAAACATCAAGCAGCGCCACCATGAAGCGGCAGGGACTAACATCATATATATCAATTTTAAAACAGCCACCCTTTGGAAGAAAACAATTGACTTTTGATAAGCGTACTATAAAAGAATGATTTAATTAATTAATTTACACCGTAAATGTTGGTGAATCAACACAAACAATATCTGATAACACATCTACGGATCATATTCTTTCATTTAAAAGAAAAAATACAACAATCGGTTCAGTAGAAGCTCTAAACGAAGCCATGGCAGAATACCTTATTTTTTTAAATATATAGATTATTATTATTATTATTATTATTATTATTATTATTATTATTATTATTATTATTATTATTATTATTATTATTATTATTAATATTATTATATTATTATTATTATTATTATTAATCTTTCAACTATTAATAGTTAAATTGTTGGGAAGGGATACTGAAACTCAAGAAAGCGTGCGCAGATGATTTTCTGCCCCATACGTCACATACAGTTTTGACTGTTTTTGACTAAATAAATAAATAAATAAATAAATAAATACCACGTAAATCCGATTATCTGGCAGCAAATTATGCACACAACACACGGTGGTGGCTCTGCAGGATGCCTCGTACCTGACGAGCCCCCATTTCCACGTTCATCCAGGATCTCTGTGGCTAAAGCTGGGCGGACCGAATTGGGAATCTATTGCTCCCTTGGGTGGCGCTTCCACTTGATTGCTTCCCATACCTATTGGCTCATCTGGTGACACCACCGCGTATTAATGCCGTCTCTTCCTAGCTCACTCTCCACGACTGCAGATGCAGGGGTAAACTTTTCATCCTAAAATATCATCTCTATCAGGCACAGAAAAAACGGAATGTCAAAAGAAATTCTAAATTATTGCATTAACAAGTGTTTTTATCAAGATTACAAATTAAATTAAAATCAAATTATTAAAATTTTCTACGATCTGCTTGTAATAATGAACTGACTGAGCAGCTTGTTCTAGCTCCAAGTTCTGAATAGAACATGTATGAATATACATTACAATAGCCATTAAAACACACAAGCAAGGAACTAACATCAGAGTTAGGCAATGAAACAAAGGAAATTAGGCGTGCGTGCGTTATTCTTACAAACAAACCATTACCAAATTCAATGTCTGGAATCCCGTGTTAGCCATCTCTTTGTGGTTATTTCTTTTCCTCTAATGCGCCAACTATACTAATAAAAGTGAATTGAACGACATGTAACCGACATTGATACCACAAAATGTAGCCTGTGAATAGATATGAATTTTGTATAGGCTCTTCTTCAGGATTGTCGCAGTGTCCTAGCAAAGTTTGGTGAAGACTAAGTCAATTCAATATTCAAATAACATGTTTGTTGATGCATCGCGACCATTTTTCGCCTCTCGCTTAGAACAGAACTTACGTGGTTGTTAACGTATTCCGCTCGAGCCCAGTAGTGCTGCAGCAAAACTGGTACCTAATTTATTCGCTAGAGGTCAGTAGCGGTGCACAAGATAAAAAAATCATCCAATAACAATGTGTTGTAAAATAAAATGAAAGAAAATTATAGTATTTTATTAAAATTTGAACCAATTACATTAAAAATAATCATTTTAAACACCGTGGTTTGTATAAAATTTATCTTTTCCCTTATTCGGAAGAATTGAGTATGAAGAAAACCCGGGCAACGCCGGATATTTTACTAGTCATTCTAATAACTGATTGAAATAATTTTTATATCCAGAAAAGGGTAGATTTCTTCAAACTTTTACTTTTGATTATAATCACAAGTTAATAAGAATAGCTAATTTTTTATGGGACCCCGAAGCGGAACGGAACAGACTAAATGTTCAATTTATCAAAGCTCGATTTATCGCGGTACGACAAAAATTACAACACCACAGCGTCGGCCATCGGGAGCCTTAACGATGGCCTCCTCGCTTCTCTCCCCCCTCCCCCTCCCCCTGCTGTAGTGGCTCCGGCGATGGCTTCGAGTGCGGGGGCGGCGGAAAGCCGGGGCTCGGGGCCTCGCCGAGTGCCTCATCCTCATTTTTATGCGGGGCGGGTAGCCCGCGCCTGTCGTGCAGGCTAATTGCCTCTCCAGACCCCTCTGCAATCGAAGTCCTCCGCCCACGGATGGGGAGTCCTCTTTGCCTGCGGAGTGCCTGGCTCTCCACTGCATTGTTCGAACGGCTCCCACGAGATACACATTTTGAATTGCCATCGGATTATGAACGCGTTTTGCAAAATAATGCTGGCTTACAAAGGCAAGTTACTTGCCTTCAGCGTAAATACTTATTACAAGTTCGTAAAACCCTTAGCTGACGACGGACGGTGGTCTGAACAGGGCTGAAACCCGCACATAGGAATCAAATTTTATTTTTTGAAAAATGATTATTTCGTGATAAATATCAATTCTACATACTTCACATTCCGAGAAACCAAGAAAAATAATATTTTTTATCAATTCGTAGAGACATACCAAACCCTCAAAGCCAAACGTTTCAGCCGAGGAGAAATCCAACTACCCAAGCAGTGAAAATACACTTATCTTTCATTGTTTATAAATTGTTTCCTAATTAATTTTTCAACTTCCTAAAATTATATCCACTTCCATATCCTTCTAAATGTATTAAACATTTTGCAGTGTCAATTATTTGTATTTTTCACGTCGCTTAGACGTCACGATGTGGGAATTCTGTCACACAGGTACCGACGTGGAGTTCCGTGGACTCCTGAAATTTAGATTCAAATATAACTGCTTTAAATTGCATTTCAAGTGAAGAGCATTGAAAAATACGATAAATAACGAGTAAATATTAACCAGGATATATTTGTTAATAAGTTATCTAATGAGGGAATACCATGTGATTAGGAATGGTTGATTAAACATTCTTGTAATTTAACAAATTTATCATTATCATCAAAATTTATTGAACATTAAAAAATATATTAATGAAAAATACTATAACTTCGGAACTGAAAATGAAGTGCTTTTGCACTGTGTCATGTTACTGTCACAAACAATAACAATATATTCGCTGCACAAATCTTCAAGAGTTTTTTGTCCTTTCCATTATAATATTTTTCATTCTTAGTTATTTCTTCAAGTTCATCATTCTCAACAAATTCCTCTTCATGATCGTCTTCTTCCCCAGATTCTACAGACGATTATTCTCTTGACGAGTCACAGTTACATTGAATTTGTGATTATAAGATGTACTCTCACAATTACAGTCCTTTTGCTCTTCCCATTGTGCAATATTTTCTTCAAAATTGTCGTCATTAATATTCACAAGTATTTTGTCAGAATGTGTCTTAAAGCAATAAAGTGAACATTTTCGAGAGACAAAATGACAATTCAATTCAAAGACACACAGTTCTCTATGAAAATTTGATGAAATAATTAAAATATGATAAGAGATTAATTTTCTGACACACACACACTTTTTCCTTTTTGTTGATTTCCTTGGTGAAAAGTGATGAACATATTTCTGAGGAGATAATCGCTCACAACCCCTTAACTTGGTAACCCAAACTCGAGAGCAGTTTCCAGCGTGTTTGCAGATAAGCTCCACGGAGTAGGGTCGAAGTGTTTTGTTACATTACCTGGACTGTGAGGTTAAGTTTCCAGCGAAAGTTTCAGCCGCCGCAAGAGACGCCTCTCTGCTAGAGAGAGCTGTGCACTGCTGTTGTGAGAACGGGTGACGAGCACTGCCCTACAGTTCTTTCAAAGTAGACATGATTTTACATTTTCGCCTTTGTAAAAAGAGAAAATAATGCAATTATGCGAGGAAAAACAGTAATTTTTTGACGAAAATCTTCTACTGTCAAACCCTGGTAACTAAAAAGTATAAAAATCCATTGTTGTTATGCTTTTCAAATTTTTGCATATTTATGCGTGGTTTTACATAGTTTTGCATATTTATCAAAGAACATTAAAAATGTGTGCTAGTCCCATTTCCAAACTTAAATATTGCAAGAAGTTAAAATTGCAAAACTACAAATTCGACGATTGAAATTGTTTTCTTCAATAAAATTAATTATATAATATTAAGTCTTTAAAATTGACCATGTATTTTTTTTAAAAAACGACTAGTTTTCGCATAATTTCTTCTTCACGTTAATGCGATTTGAAAGAAAATATTCTTTCAAAAACGGCTCCAATTTTTTCACGGTTTGAACAAAAAACGTTTAAAAGAACGGCACAATTCTCATTTTCGTTGAGCACTTCAATATTTCGAAAATTGCAAAAGTTGGAAATAATGCGAGAAAATATGCTGTTGTAGTTTCACTAGTTTTCTGGTTTTATAAGGTCCTAATGGCATAATGGCTTTTCCCAAAAACAATTTTTAAATACAATTTGTTATTTGAATTAAACGTCAACTAGATTCATCATGGTTTACGAAATGTAATATTGCCCCCTAAAAATAGAAATTACTTTTTAACATTTACTTTACTTTACTAACGTTTTGAAGATTTCGATTCCTGTGTTTATAACTACAAGAAAGGGAAGAAAATTACTCCTGTATATCTCCTGTTTTTCAGGTAGATGACGTATTATGCTACCGCTACTATCATCATACTACCCTCATCGTGACGTTTACGAAGCAATCGATTTACTATCGCGAGAACATGGACAACGATTATTTGAGTAAGTAAATTTCCCGCTGATCTCTAGAAAACTTGAACAAAGAGTAAAATTATACTTATGTTCAGAAGCAAAACAAGGCATTTGATGAAAGGGTCAGGGAAACTAAACGAAAAATCCTTATCGAGGTGGGAATCGACCCAGAAGTTGAAGTACAATATTTGTTAATGGCATTTTCAGTCTTTCAGAATTATACTTTCCAAATGGTATCTAATACATTAAATGTCATCGTTAAAGTAAATATTATTTTCCTTTTTGGTGTTATGATATAGTCTCTAATTGTACGGAGATACTTAGGCAACAGAAAATATTTCACTCGGCACTTGAACTTGTGAATCAATTTTAATCGTTTAATTATCTGTAAATGTGTTGTAAAATTATGTACATATATTGCATGTGATTTTTTGTAGACACTGACACTTAATGAATATAATTACTACCTCGAGTGTTATGGTTACAGTCATATGCATTAGCTGAAAATATGTCCCCACCTTTGAGTGATCCATTTTTGAAAAAAAAACACTGATTCATAAATCAAGATGTTCGGCAATAGTAAAACTCCTAGCTTAATAAATAGAGACTGAAAAGAATCACGTGGGTGGGATTTGCGTACTACTGGTAAAGTTTTCTTCCGTGATTTATACATTGGAAGCTGTAGGAAATGTTTTCTCAGAATATTATGCCACTTCTCAGTTGGGAATGAACATTCGCCAAATACGGATGACAGGCAGGACGAATAACAGACAGACGAGCAGGACGAGCGGGCAGCATGAAGGCAGACAGAATTGGAAAGAATACTGTATGCGTAAGTTAATATTGTGTTCCATTCCTTTAAATGGATATTTAATAAGAGGTTATATTGAATTGAGGGACACAAAACTTTTGTTACCTTAACATCAGCCAATTGCCTATTTTCAATGGAGTATACAATTGCTTATTTGAAATGGGAAAAACTGTATTGAAAGCGTTTTCCTTGCGTTTACCATTTGTTTTTAGGACACCGATTTGATCCATCGTATGCACAACTATTTACCGTTTCTTTATTGCAAATAATATTTGTATCATCTGCAAGGACAACTGTATTTCCGTTTTGAATCGTCGAGGACACCGTCGAAAACTTGTTTAATTAGAGGCTAAGCAGATCTGCTACGTTGAGGATAGTTTTAGATATAATTTTTAGCTAAGACAGAGATAAAGTGCATGGCAACATTATTATAGATTTAAATCTATTGCAAGTCCGAGAAAGATTTGAGCAAATCTTTCACGTAAGCAGTGATAGTTTGATGCATCTTAACAAAATCTTGAAAGTTCTGGAGAGATATAATTGTTTTATATTTTTATTTATTTTTTTAAATTACTTTTTAAAATTATTTATTACCTCAAATACAATAAATATAACAAGTGTTAGATCTGACAATATAAATACTAACGTTTTTTTGTGATTCACTTGGCCAACGTCAGGGATAACTAAAATGCATTTCAAGAAATAAATTACACATCAGATGGTCCGTAGGTTTCTTTCTTTCTAATCTTATTTTTCCTGTAGAATCGAGGAGTTTCATTGCCTCAATATTTTTGTGACCCAATATTCGCCACTGATGCTTTGCTACATAGACTTCAATTACGTCTTCTGTCTTTATGTTCAGGTCACGATTCAGACGGTTCATTTGCATATAAATAGGTGAATCGACCGCATTGTGCAGTATCTTCTTCTGAATTTTCCGTATTTTCTGCTCATGAACTTTCCTGACACAACCCCAAAGTTGTATGCCATACGTTCTTATTGGATTGAACACTTATTGGTATATTAGTAATTTATTGTAAATGGACAACTGAGACTTCTCTTCTCAATACTCAATATACTGTATTGATTTTCAAAGTCCCTTTTCGTTATTTTGACTTGCTCCTTCCAGCATAGCTTTGAATGCAACGTCATACCCAAAAATTTAAGTGTTTCATTAAATAATAAATAAATAAACAGATAGAAATAAATAAAGTAGAAAGCTTTACTCATTAACTCTCAAAACTGAGGTTTAACTTCGTCTTCTACCTGCTAGGAAATCCTAATCCGGGACAAGCTCTGAGACAGTGTCATGGTGAAGAAGACACCTGGGGTAAGTTGTGGTAGTTTAGTGCATGAAGTGTATGTTGAGGATATGTAGTATGTTGGATGTCGAGGTGTGGTGCTGTAGTGCATGAAGAGGAGAAGATAAGATAAGGAAGAGGAAGGAAAGATCGCCCGTGGTCCGTGGCCCCTTATGGAATACTTCTCCGGCATTTGTCTGGTGTTCATCGGAGAAACCACGGAAAACTACCGATCAGAGCAGCCAGCCGCTAGAATAATCCTCCCGACAGCGACTGAATTTGAAGTAGCTAACTAGCTAGTATCGAAAACACCATCGTCCGGACTTGAACCTAAGGATCAAACACTCTCCAAACAGCAAGTCTGCTGGATCTCTGCTAAACTCAGCCGTTTTTTTAGTCAGATGGTTTCCTCATTTGTGTTTTCAGATCAGAATAGACAGATGTCAGAACAAACACTTATAGGACTTACGTGGCTCAAACTCCGACTTCTTAACTTTCTCAATCCTTTAGCTGAGTAAATTTGATCTCCTTTCTTCATATGAAAATCCTCATTATTTTTAATGACTAAGCCAGGTCTGCGAGAACTTGGAAGGGCTTACCACTATTAGAGGGAGAAAAGATATATAGAGGTTTTACTTTGTTTTGCATAGTGAAAAGAACACGATGAGACTGTTATAAGGCACCAAAAAGGAAGGATAATCAGTTCACTGACGTTACCAATAGATTCAAACAAGACACGGACAACCTCTTTATTTCGATCACCATGGAGGAGTATATCAATGAGATCCCTCGGACCTGTCGACCTGAAATCATTCACTCAATCTCCTCAATCACTAGTCCACACAGTTTCCGCAATCTGGTTTCCGCGTTGAGTGAGTATTCATTATTTTCAGGAGCATCATTCACGTTCGTAATTAGTTATTGATTGATTGATTTTTTCGTGTTTCCTGGCGCGTCTACTGCTTTGATCATTAGTCCCGTCAGTGTAGTACATGTTTTTTCTCGGGAGATGGCGGTGATCTTCTCCCGATGGATGGCGAGATCCGGCGCCGACCTGCCGTCGGCTAGTGGGGTTTCCCCCAAACCAGGACTCTCCCGCGAACGGGGCACCGCCCCAGTGGGGACAAGCTCTATGCTCCCGACCGATCTCCCGGAAAATGTGGTAGTGTAGTGCATGTTAGTGTAAGTGTGTGTGTAAGTGGAGAGAATAGGAGGAGGGAGAGGAAGGAAATATAGCGCGCGGTCCGTGGCCCGTTTGGTAGGGTACTGCCCCGGCATTCGCCTGGTGTTGATCGGAGAAACCACGGAAAACTACCGATCAGAGCAGCCGGCCGCTAGAATTCCCCTCCAGACAGCGACTGAATTCGACCTACCTGAAAAGCTAGTGTCGAAAATCCTAACGCCGTGGGGAGTGGGAACTTAAGACTTCCCGGTCAAAGGCGCTGCAGTGACATCTGTTGATGCACTGAGCTACCGCTCGTAATTGGTGAATGCAGTGGAAGTTATATTAGGAGGTGATGGTGTTCCCCTTCCTCTGAAACTTGTGATCTGGCACCAACCTACACGTCGTATGCGAGAGTGACCCTTCCCTTCCCATGTTTCCTCCACTGTGTGTCACCGCCCCTTCCGGGGCAAACTGCGTCGCCTGAACCCGCACGCCACGCACATGTGTGGTTTTCTGACTCGATTGATTGATTAGTAATTCCGCTCGTCAACGGTTAAGGTCATTAATCCCGTGCGTGGAGTTTTATCGCGGGAAAGGGCGGTGTTCCTACCTCGCTGGATGGCAAGATCGGCGCCGACCTACCCATCGGTATGCGGGGTTTTCCCCAAGAAGGTAGTATATCCCACCAGCGGGACACCGCCCCAGCCAGGACATGTTCTAAGTTCTCGACCGGTCTCCCGGCATGTCAGGTAGTGTAGTGCATGTTAGTGTGTGTGTGTGTGTGTGTGTGTGTGTGTGTGTGTGTGTGTAAGAGGTGAGAATAGAACTAGGAGGAAGAAAAGATCGCGCGCGGACCGTGGCCCGTTTGCAAGGTACTGCCCCGGCATTCGGCTGGTGTTGATCGGAGAAACCCCGGAAAGCTATCAATCAGAGCAGCCGGACGCTAGAATTCTCCTCCAGACAGCGACTGAATTCGACCTAGCTGAAAAGCTAGTGTAGAAAATCCTGCCGCTATCAGGACTCGAACCGAGGATCTCCCGGTCAGAGGCGCTGCAGTGACATCAGTTGATGCACTGAGCTACCGCTCGTAATTGGTGAATGTAGTGGAAGTTATATTAGGAGGGGATGGTGTTCCCCTTCCTCTGAAACTTGTGATCTAGTACCAACCTACAACGTCGTCATGTCGAAAATCCTCTCGCCGTTCAGGACTAGAACCTAGGGCCTCCCGTTCAGAGACATCAGTTGCATTAATCTCAGTTAATGTCCTGAGCCCTATTTGCCGGTATTCTGACTTTTTAATTCGTCAGTGCACGCACGTGGTCTCAGAGACCCAGGATGTTTTTACTCTATTATTGTGATTGCAGTTAGGCCGCCCGTGACCACTGCTTTCAGGTACCTATTCATTCCGCAGATATGAGTCACATCTCTATTGATAAAGTGAATATTGTTATCCTTTCTAGCGGCGAGATATTCCAAAACGTTGTACGGACCTCACAGACCCCCTGCGTGCAATCGTGTAATGGCTTTCGTTCAGTACTGTACGCAACTTAATAAAATATGCAAACATTTTATTTGTTTGGAGCATTCACTAATAGTTTATAATGTATGCAATGAAGTAAAATTGTCAGATATGTGAAATATACCAAATGCAATGAAAATAATATTTCAGTCTATTTCATATTTTCAATTTTGTTAATTGGCATACAAACCACTCAATGCAGTAATCATTTATTAAAAATATATCTCATTATTGAAAATATTATTCATATTTTTTCTGGTATTCTCCTTTGATCGAAAGTATAAGAGAATATCGAATTAATGCAACTGCAAGCAGAAGGTACACATAAGCTTCAGCCGCTCGAGTCGATGACTCCTTAGCTGTGTGGGTGACGCCGCGTAGTAGGCTGAAGGGCTGACCTTCGCCTGTCATGTCGCAGGCTTCCTCAGGGCAGTGACCGTGCGTTGCTGCGCGTCGGGTATTATATCTCTGATCCCGGTGAATAAGCTGATAAGTCATCAACACTTAATTTTGCAGGAGAGCAAAAAACAACATTTAAATGTATTAAATCAGGTATTAATGATATTCATACGAATGTGATATTCAAACAAAACTTATTTATTTTATTTATTTATTTATTTATTTATTTATTTATTTATTTATTTATTTATTTATTTATTTATTTATTTATTTATTTATTTATTTATTTATTTTTTATTTATTTATTTATTTATTTATTTATTTATTTATTTATTTATTTATTTATTTATTTATTTATTTATTTATTTATTTATTTATTTATTTATTTATTTATTTATTTATTTATTTATTTATTTATTTATTTATTTATTTATTTATTTATTTATTTATTTATTTATTTATTTATTTATTTATTTATTTATTTATTTATTTATTTTACGTCAAAAAACAGTTAAAAACTGCGTATGACGTGCTATGGGGAAAAGTGAATTGTGTGCACATTTTCAAAATTCTGTGATTCCTACACGAAGTCATATACTACTTAAATTTTGAATTTTGAAAGGGAGAAAAAGGTTTTGTTTGAATATCATTAATCCCTTATTAAAAGTATTAGCTTAAAGTTGTATTTTACTCCTCTGTAAAATTAAGTTTTTTAGTCTTATCAGTATACTCACCGGGATCAAAAATATATTGTCCGGCCTGCAAGCAGAAGGGTGTGTGAGGCCAGGTGCGTGCGCTGACGCTACAGAAAGAGGCACGTGGGCTGCCGGGTTCAAACCCCATGACGTTCCAGAGACGGAGCGTTAGAGGTTCTCCAGTAGAGGGCGCCGCGTTGCGTCCGCGCGACGCTCGGGGGCCCCGCCGGGCGCGGAGGCGGCTGTGGCTGTGGCTGCGGCGCTATCTGCCTCGCGGGCCGCGCTTTGTCCTCGAGCGAATTAATTCCAGGCGTCCCGCAGGGATGCCCATGGCGCCCTCACCTCCACCCCACCCCTCCCGCCCCCGCCCCCGCGACCCGCGTGCACAGGCTGTGAGAGCCGAGCGGCCACACCGTTGCCTCTACCGCATCGTTGACCGAGAGGTCCTATTCTTAGATTTTTTAACGTGGCGACTTAAGGTCACGCACGAGAAAGAGGGGGGAAGTCTAATGAAGTCTATTCTAAAGTACAGATCCATGTCCTGAGAATTGATGAATAATGAAAAAATGTATTGTTCTGATGAATCGTGAAAAAGTTGGGCATATTTAAAAGATAATATTTTGGTCCGTCATAGAAGATGAAATGGAAATGTCACTTCAGCTCTCACTTTTACGGCTTCCTATTGGAGTCTGCCATCCCTCTCCCTTTTTTGTGCAGATCTTCAGACTCAGAGTTTAAAGAAATCGGAGTATAGACTTAGAATTCCGACGGTCTAGGATTTTTTACACTGGCAACATCATGATTTATCGGTGAGAGCTGAGCGGCCACACCGTTGCCTCTACCGCATCATTGACCGAGAGGTCCTATACTTAGGTTTTTTAACGTGGCGACTCAAGGTCACGCACGAGAAAGAGGAGAGGAAGTCTAATGAAGTGTATTCTAAAGTACAGATCCATGTCCTGAGAATTGACGAATAAAGAAACAATTTTTTGTGCAGATGTATCGTGAAAAAGTTGGGCATATTTAAAAGATAATATTTTGGTCCGTCATAGAAGATGAAATGGAAATGTCACTTCAGCTCTCACTTTTACGGCTTCCTATTGGAGTCTGCCATCCCTCTCCCTTTTTTGTGCAGATCTTCAGACTCCGAGATTAAAGAAATCGGAGTATAGACTTAGAGTTCCGACGGTCTAGGATTTTTTACACTGGCAACATCATGATTTATCGGTGAGTTATCATTGGTATTAATATGATATAATTATGTGCGTGCACTAGACAGAACTACATGGGGGAAAATGGAAGCTGAAAGATATAGAGATCACAAGATGTCCGATGAAGGCCAGTAGACAAAGGACAAGAAAGAATAAATAAGATGTGTACATTGTGAACATTGCAAACAGACAATAACAAAAGATTAAGTATACATTGTGACCAACCCCACATTCCCTGTAAAGAAAGCCTTCACTCTGAACGGAATTCTAAAGACTAAATAAAAAAAGAATTACGTGCGTTGTCATTTGAAACAATACTATTTATTAAACAGCAGATTTCTATGGCTTAGCCATCATTATTGGTCCTCTGGTACATGGAAGCTACTCTTTTAATAAATAATATTGTTGGCAATGACATCACCTATAATTATATCACTGGCTGGATGGCTGAGTCGAATTCATTTGCTGTCCGGAGGAGAATTCTGGTGGCCTGCTATTTTGTGGTTTCTATAATCAATATAAGGTGAATCCCGGAGCAGTACCGTAACAAAAGGGTCACAAACCGCCCGCCAACGTTCCTTCCTCATCTTCCTCTCCCCTCTAGAGTAATTCACATTTACTTTCACGCACTACACTACGTACAAAATCAGTGAAAAGCTCTCACTTGACACCGGCTAGGGATGCACCTCAGGGGAGATACCTGTACTGGGAAAAACCTCACAAGTAGACGTCTAGTTTGGTGCTATGACTCATGTTAAGGAGTCAAGAAGCCACTCCCGGAATATAACAGCCAAACACTTGTAGGACTAATGACCTAAGTACTTGACGCACCTGCAAGATAGATTACACTTCTCGGCTCGGCAATTTCGTCGCCCTTCCCCACCCACCCTTTCCGTGTCGCCACAGTGTTGCGCTCTTCTTCCAGCTGCATAAATATGCAGTCCATGAACTGTATAAGCCCCTAAGCAATCGAAACGTCATCGGGTGCTGACTCTTCAAACGAGTGTACAAAATTAACATTGACCCAACACAAGCACTTAGCCAGCGCCAGGGATCAAATGAACATGTCGAGAAATCTGCTCGCATTGATTCTTCATCGCATTGATCAAATGTGATGAATAAAGAAATTTGCTTATGATAAAATATTTTCACATGACCATTAGAGGGGAAGGTGGATTGGACAGTTAGAAAATGAGACTCTGTGTTATCTGCTATATCGGTACCGCTATTTGTTGACAATTCTGCCAAGCATTTTTGAACATTGTAGTAACTTCTGTTCCACATGTACCGTCGTTTGGTTGAGAGCTGTGCTTGGAATTGGAGAGTGTTTTTGCATCAGATAAAAGTTTTGAAACGCCAGTGTTAGAATTGAATTTCTCAATAAACAAATGGGATAAGATATGTTTCTAAATTACTCAGTAGAGAGAATAAAAAATCAAAACTTTTCGCCGTTTGCTCCCCCTCCTACATTCATATATAAACATTTTAAAGTTATGCATTAACCCATTAACACCCAGTGTCCTCATTTGAGAGCGTACATATCTGGTAGTCTCAAATTTTATTAGTTTGCAATATTTTGTGAGTTTTATTCCTTCAATAGACGTATGCGTCGCATGTGCAGATAAGTTTCGACGGTTTTGCTTCTTCTTATGGAAAAGAATGCTCATGTAACTAACGGTTTGCTCTTTGAAGCGCTCTAGAAGCAATTATTTAGAAACACAATTGGTTAGCACTAAAAGTGCTGCCAGAGAAAACATCCAAATCAGTAGAATCAACGTGATTGAGAAATTCCTTGCAAACATTGTAATTCATCTTGACATTTTTATAAGCTAGAATGCAGGCCTAAAATTAGATATGTGAGAATTCGTCTGTATAAACGTTAAAGTTCTATATATGTACAATACGAAAAATAGAGAACCGAAAAGCATTGTTTCATCTCATTCAGTATTAAGTTCCCTAAGCCTAATGAAAAAGAGGTTTATAAATTCTGAAAAATACAATCACTTATTCGCTTTAAACAGAGTTCAATGTGTTTCTGAAAATCTAATAATGAATTTTGTACACTGAGGTGACGGATTTGATGGGGTATCTCCTAATAATGTGACGGCTCTACGAAGTGCAGCAACTCAACGTGATATGGACTCAAGTCGTTGGAAGTCCCCTGAAGAAATATTTGTCCATGCTGCCTCTATAGCGGTCTATAATAACAAAAGTGTTTCCGGGGCAGGATTTTGTACATGAGCATACCTCTCGATTATGTTGATGGGAATAAATGTTCAATGGGATAGATGTTGGGCGATTTGGGTGTCCAAATCATTCTCTCAAACTGTTCAGAATGTACTTCAAACTAATTGAAAACAATTATGGCGTTCACTAACAGACATAGTGCATTGTTATCAAAAAACTGAAGAAAATTGGAGTCAATGAATTGCTGCAAATTCTCTCCTGGTTGCTGAACGAATCCATTTTCAGACAGTGATCGGTTCAGTTGGACAAAAAACTGATTCATACCATGAGAAATTAGCTCACATCATTATGGAACCTCCACGAGTTCCGTAGTGCCTTGTTGACCACTTGGGTCCATGGCTTCATAGGATCTGCGCCACATTTGAACCCTACCATCAGCTCTTACCATTTGAAATCGAGACTTATCTGCCATAGTAACGGTTGTTCAGTCGCCAACGATCCAGGAATCTACCGTGACGTGGCTGGTTCAAAGAACAATCTGAAGAAAAGTCCACGGTTTGAATCTCTTGCCCACCATAATGCCGTCACACACATGTTCACTGACGAGGCACCAGCTACTGCTTGAATTGTAAGCAGTGGCACACTAAAGCCCACACTTTTCTTTTCGGAGAAGCCGAATGGCGATGGGTTTTTGTTTCGTGTTATTGCAGGGCGCACGCATTTGCCTTTTAATTGCGTGGGTTGGTGGTGCTTGTTCACAACAACTTTGTCAATTTGACGTTTAGTAACTGTTATGGGTTTGTAGTTTTAATGTTTGTGAGTTTTGCTATACCCTCAGTGTATCTGAGGGCAGTGCTTGTTGTCTTTGTACGTAGTAAGGACATGTCATGCAAATTGTTTGAGCGTTGCCGGAGCTTCGTTGGTTTGAAGCCCCTTTTCGGTCGGGGGCTTGTACACCCGGGGTGCTGCGCAGCCTAGCTCCGTTGGCGCTCGCCCATTGGCTGAACCAGGGACCGTAGCGAGAAGAGCTGAGTGTCCTGTGCTGAACGCCAGATGCGGGTCGTGGTTGGTGCGTCAGGCTTGCAGATAGCGCTCTCTCGTGCCTGCAGCCCGCGTCTCCGGCTGTGCCTACGCCGCCTGATCTTGCTATGACCTGGCTACCGGCCCGACAGTTCAATTATGCCGGCCGGATTGATTGTTAGTGATTCCTGGCGCGTCAACTACTGAGGTCATTAATCCTATAAGTGTAGTGCATATTTTTTCAGTGGGAGATGGCACTGATATTCTCCCCACTGGATGGTGAGATCCGGCCCCGACCAACCGTCAACTAGCGAGGTTTTCCCCGTCCAGATACCTCCCACCAGCGGGGCATCACCCCAGCCGCGACAAGTTCTCAATACTCGACCAGTCCCCCGCCATGTGTGTTAATGTAGTGCATGTTAGTGTAAGTGTGTGTGTGTGTGTGTGTGTGTTAGGGGTGAGAATAGGTAAACGAAGAGGGAGGAAAGATCGCGCGTGGTCCGTGACCCGTTTGTTAGGGTACTGTTCCGGCAATCGCCTCGTGTAGATCGGAGAAACCACGGAAAACTACCGATCAGATCAGCTGGTCGCTAGAATTCTCCTCCAGACAGCGACTGAATTCGACCTAGCTTAAAAGCTAGTGTCGAAAATCCTGCCGCCGACGGGACTCGTACCTAGGACCTATCGGTCTGAGGCACTACAGTGACATCAGGTGATGTACTAAGCCACCACTCCCGGTCCGGCCGGATATTACTTACGGAGTTCTTGAAGAGAAACTCTAAGTACTTCTAAATGAAGTCCCGGCGACGCAACTTGAAGAAAATATCTTCATTACTTCCTGTGTGCCTTCAAATCTCCTGCCTCCTTCTGTAATCAGTGAATCTTTTTACATTTCTCATGATATCCAAAGACGTTTGAAAACGCATGTTCTTCTTTTACGTTTCAAATCTGCAAATTTAATTTTAATTAAACGTTCGCACTTTTTCTATACCTTCCAACTGCCAGTAGGTCTATACGATCCTTTGGAATTTCCTTGGAGTGGTTTCATAAGCATTCGGGCAGTCCTAGTAACCAGCAAGAAACAGGGATTCCTATAAACTTGCGTTCATGTAACGAAACAGCACTCTAGGGATAAATTTATTCTTATCCAAATGGCGTTTTCATACTATTTAATTGTATTGCACATTTAATTAATTTATATCAAGATCAAACTTTTTGCTTGTTTCGAAAAAGTGGTGACAAAAACGGATTGGATACTCGTGAAAGATAGTCCAGGTTTCATTATAGCCACACATTGTTTTCCTTAAAAAATATCGTGCGGAAAAAAAATGATTTTGGGAAATATATTTGTTCAGAAATGGAAAAGGAACTATTTTTACGTGCCAATTCGTATTGCTATTGACTTGAATTAAGGATTCATTATAGTTAAAAAACACAGATTAAAACCAAAATTGGATTAAAAACTGTAAAAGAAACTTCAAGAATATTTTCATCACTAAAGCATTCCTATTTAAAATACAACATCAAACATTTAACTCTTAAAAGTGATGGATCAAGGTTATCGACTGATGTCACTGCAGTACCTCTAAGTGCAAGACCCTAGGGTTCGAGTCCTTGGGGTGACAGGATTTTCGACACAGCTACATCGCTATGTCGAATTCAGGAGCTCTCGGAAGGAGTCTTGTAGCGGGCGGCTGCTCTGATAAGTAGTTTTCTGTGGTTTATATTGAAACGCTCTCCGTTTCTGATAAATTATTTCTGCAACCGGTTTCCAAATTTATATCATTTTTGGGCGCCAGGAAAGGGTTGCGATTTTAAATTTCCCGCAAACACATCTAAAGGGAAATAATGATCCTACTAGCTCTGCCGGTTGGGTTCTTACGAAAATAATCGTCGCCGGTTCTTACTTTCTTCCTAGCAAACGATCATTCGATCCGCTCTCCATACGGAAGAAGCGAGGAATCTGAAATTTGTTTCTGGAAAGAAATTATTATACTATGGATTGCAAAAGATGCTAAAGAAATGATAGTCAGCTTTTCTTTTTCAAAATGAGAACGTTGTAAGTTTATTCATCGATTAATTCTTTGTAACATAAAATGTCACCTTGGTCATGACTGGTAGTAAAATTTGTAAATAGCGCTACTATTCTTACTATTTATGTATCCATGCGCTCTTGGACGATGAGGCCAGGAAGAATCCACTGCTCCGACCAATCTTCTCTCTTGTATCTTGTTCTCGGTCCCCTGCCGGGTCAATGTCCTCCTCAACTTATTAATTGTTTCACTTACGACTCCCGGTGCCAGAGTTATTCAAAGTTTCTAATAGAATTACGCACACAAAATATAAGTTCTCACTGCTCAATTATTTCCCCCAAAATTCCAGCAAGTCCCGCATCTATCATTTACAATGACCTCTTAAGCACGATGTGCACGGTACGCGGTCTAAAGCTCATCTCCTCAAATATTACGAGTTTCAACCCTCCATAACTTTCATACCTTCCTGTCTCTTGTTTTTCAAAACAATATCCAGTTTCCTTCTACGTCATACCCCATTACCAGTTTTCCACCAATCCTACATGCCCTTATATCACAATCTTCTGTCCGTTACTTGCCGCGCTATGTTTATTTACTTCCTCTTCCCTGGTTGCTAAGGAACGCTCTGCCTGCATGCCTATGCCCTCAACATTTACACTTTTTACGATGAATTTATTAAATTTTTGTCCCCAATTCCCATCAAAATATTGTGTGACAGTCTGGTATGTCACAATATAATCCTATCATTACTAACGTTTGATGCTGATTTTGTCGTTCAAATTAATCCCGGGGTTTTTGATTTATCACACTTCCCCATTTTGTCCTATCCTCGCGCCCTTAATTACGTGCTCTTACACGTACATGTACTTCGCCACCACACATGCCAGAAGTCTAGAGCTTGTCCCGGCAGAGGCGGGCGTTCCACTTATGGAAGATACCTGGAGGGATAAAACCCTCAATCCGTTGTGTAGGTCGGTGCCGAATCTTACCATACAGCGGGGGAAGCATACGGTCACTTTCCGTGATATAAACATGCACTACACGTACGGAGCTCATGACTACAACAATTGACGCAACAATTTTATCAAGTTGACGCATCAAATAATCTAATTCTCCCGGCCCCTCTGTTCATGCAGTCATTTTCTAAAAATAGATATCACTCCTAAAGGTATCATGTATATCACATATTCAGGCGGTCGGTCACGATTTTTGTTGACAAGACAGCGGGTTGCGCAGCTCCAGGGGCAATTTACAGGTAGGTCGTTTCATAATTACGCTCCTCGTCTTATCTCAGTGTAATTTGTACTTAAATTATCAGTTTCTCACATTCCCGTAAGTCCTGGATCACTCTCAGAGGCACAGCATGTTCAGTTTCATGTTTCACGGAGAAACACTGCTCTATTTACGAAACCTGCCTCCCAACAAAATTTCTATTCCGTAATTGCTCCACGTTAGTACGCGTGCGTATTACGTAACACGAGAAAGTTACCATATTTAGCGACGAGGGAAAGGTTTAATTTAGAATGTGCAAACAGGTTGGGATTCCGCGTATGAAATTTTCTTTCTGGTGAAGCGTTCATTATTAAATTTCCATTAAGGAGCAGAGTTCAGTGTTAGATGTACATGTGTGTGAGAGAGGGGAGGGAGGAGAGGTTAAAAAGACGTCTTCTTCCCACAATACTTATATGTGTGGTTATATCTCAGAGTTTACAATCATTACAACAACATAAAAGTCCATTATTACTAGTTCATTACAGCGTTTCCTTGCTCGCCATACTACGTATTTACGTCGCAAAGAGAAAGTACTGTAACATTACGGCACAAATCGACGATTTTTTGACAGAGAAACGCCTATTGTGGGATTCTGATACAGAAAAATTGATTAAATGTAGTTTCTACGAACACTAAATTTTCTCAAACACATTGTATGATCAAAATTCACGCTTTGAGGGAATTTTTTATATTCAAAAAATTGATTGACGGGAAAGTCTGCCCATTTGTCTGTCTGTTGTCAACGTAATGCCAGCGTCTAAACCCTTCAGATTTTTTTTTCAAATCTGATATTGCCCGATTGATCTGGGCGAATTTCAAGCCCTGTGAGTTACAAATGGACATGATGAATTTTTGGATACTTTCCATAAAGCTTCAATATTTTCAATTTTTTCTCAAAAATGTCTCCGAATTTTTTATTCAAATTTTCACCCCGATAATGGTCGAGCGAAGGAAATTTAAAACAATCCGCAGATGTCATTTTTGTCTGCTTGGATCTTCCTTTTGTTTGTATTGATGCTTTTTCTGGATAAAATCTGGTATTTAAAAACATCTTTAAAAACATCATTCAATGTAATTTTAAACAATTATTTTCTTAAAAACGGTTTCAACAATTTGCTTTCATTGTTTTTCTCGGACAGAGCTTTACATGCTTACGAAAAAGCGCTAGTCCCATTTCAACTAACTCTGTATTTTCTAAAATTACAAAGTATTAACATAACAAAAGTACAATATTTATGATATTTTTCATTCAGAAAATGGGTTCTAAAAAGTTAATTTTCATATAAAGCCATATCGAATGTTTTGGGAAAAAGTGTAGTTTTTGTGTATTTTTTTTTAATTAAATGAATTACAATTAAAGCGAGAAAGTAGTACTTTCTGTTGTTGAATCTTTAGTTTAAGGAAGAAACTTATTAAAAGCAAAACTTTGTTTTGCTACTTCTCCTTCAATTCCAGAGAGAAGTTCTGATTTTCCAAGAAAACTCACTACATTCTGTGTTTTAGTAATGCAAAAGATGCTGAATAAATCAGAATTATATTATTAATAACAGAACTCCCGGTTTGAATGCGACAAATTGGTAAAACAAAGTTCCTATGTCTATAAATTGCTACTCAAAACCCTGCCAATTTTCATCGCCACAGCTGGCAGGTGGATGTCGGTTGTCGAAAAACGTGGAAAAACAGTTTTCGAATCAATAACGTTTTCTTCGACGTAGCAGCGTAAATGAATCATATACTATGTTATTGATGTTTCATGACAGGCGATCTTTTCTCCATCTTTACTTGTTCTTTCGCTTCAACAAACTTCTAGAAATTCGTCTGCAAATATCCATCATTTCAAACACGCAGCAAGAAAATCTGTCATATTTTTGACAATGATGTATTTCTAAGATACACCATTTATCTTCTCTCACATTTAAAATAGCATGCTGCAAAATAAAAAATGACTGTAATGAATTAAAAAGAGTGTATAGTTTTTACTGCTAAGTCTTTACAGCGTGTTGAGAAAAAAGGGAAAATACATTGTTTTCACTGCAACAAATTTACTATGACGCTTATTATTACATTATAGTTAAAAAATAATTCTTCATTTTTCTTCTGAACTGAAGATTGAAGTAATATTTGATGGGGTGTATATAAAAGACTACCCGTTTCAGAATTTGTGTGTTTTAAAATCCAAAATAGTCGCAGTACTAACATCTCTAATCGTTGTTATATTCTCATATTATAAAAAAGCCTCCGGGCAGTGTCCTTGATGCATATCTATTTGAACCTTTTGATTCAAAGTCTTCTTGAAATTTATGCAGTAATTGCCCTGAAATATTGTGTATTAATGTATAAATTGCATGCTCTTTTTATTAGGTGTTCAGAGAAAGAGAATTTTGCCTTAGATCCGTACAAACCACATTGCCAATAATCCATTTTCAACTTTGCTTCAATTTTTTCCCACTATTTTTGAAAACTGGTTCTCTACCATATACATCATCTTTCAAGTCTATGATTTACCGTTGAAATGACACAGAGTAAACTCATTTAATTAAATTATAGTAGCTCTTATATACACCGCTCGGTAAATAATATCTCTAGTTTAATCTGCATATATTAGATTAAAATGAATTTACAGCCAACTACATTGTTTTGGATCAGTCGTAGAACTCTAATAACTATATAATTTGAACATATGGAGGATACTGGGCCAGTTTAGACTAGTTTTTCTCAATTATCTTTTATTACTTTTTATATAAATATTTTTTCAATATTGAATCTTGAAAATATACTTTTTCTTTTCAGTAAATACTTTTACTTCTCAATTTATCTGCATTTTGTGGTGGGATGCAAAAACTGAAGAAGCGCAATCTATTGAAGACTCACCTTCTAGCTGAGCAGATTTCTGATGACACACAGGTCAGCTTTAAATGCAATTTTATGTAAGCAACAAGTTAAAACTATTGTCTATGTTTGATATTTAATAACTTTCTTACACTATCATGGTGGTAGTTATAAATTCTGACATGTTTTGGTTTGTTGTTTCCAATTGTGATTAAGCCACCTAAAACATATGTCAGGTCACCATTAATTTTTTATGTAAGTGAAGAGCAATTTCATTAATTTTTCAATTAGTTATCTAAATATTTGCATTAATTCCGTTAAAATTCGTTTATATTTAAATAGCATATGTGCAATTAAAATTCCACCGTGCAATTAAAACTCCACACATACCCATCAGAATTCAGAAGAAGAGACAAACAGTTTAATTAAGAAACCTTGGCTGCGTCCGTGCACTAGTATTTCTATTCGGCAATGAAACATGTACAAAAATGTATATCACATATTACGTATCTGCAATAACATATAAACAACGAATGAATGAAACTTAATTATTGACGTAAATGTTAAGGTATCTGACTAGTGGAACTCCATTATGTAACATCATTGGTCAACATTGGAAGATTTAACGACGAATAGTGGCGGACCTAAATGATGTATCACAAAATTCAGGGCATGGTCGTTCGAATATCCCATTTCAGTATGAAGTTATTTTCACTCGTAGAGCAATGATGTTCAACGTGAATTATCTCTGGAAAGCTCTAACATTGACATGTTGACATATAAATACTTTGCCGGATTCAAATCACCAACTTATCGTTTCGTCCAAATGCACACTGCGCGCGCTACGTAAGTTGGCTGATGTTGCCTCTAAGGCTCGTCGCAAAATGAGACGTAGGTCCATGACGTGACGTAGTGTGACTCATGGTGACTTTCTGCTAACCACTATAGTGTCCTTTCTCTAACCGTACCTCTGGCAGGTATCAGCTGTTGACAGATTCATATAATCAGGAGCTTATATGTCACTATAGTGACGTCACGATAATGACGTTGAAGCTCCCGATTGGATGAAATGGTCAAGAGCAGATACCTGTCAGAGGCACGATTAGAAAAATAGCACAAAATATACTGGACACTGTAACGTCCACGTTACCTTGCCTTAATAACTTGCCGTTACAAATTTATACATCCATACAACATCACTTTATTATGTTGTATCGTCACTAATTTAAATATCTTCAGTGACGTTCTTCACTTTTCATGTAATACATGAGATAGTTTCTTTAAAAAAAAACAATTTATTCAACCTTTCAAAGGATACATACAAATCCTAATTCAATTTTTGTATCAACATATCTTTTTTTGTCTCTCAATCTCTATCAACAACTTTCAATTCTTTTGTCAACACTCCCTGTTACTATCGTAACATTTAACAACCAAATATCAGTTTCCAATATTTGTTTATAAATATTATGTTAACTTTGTGGCAAACCTGCCAGCGAAGTTGAAACGTTACAACACGCGCTCGTGCGCGGATCCAATATGCAGTGGGGCGCAGAACCTCACCATGAGTCACCGTGCGTCATGTCACGGACCTGCGTCTCATTTTACGACTAGCTTTATTGCACCCGCGCATGTGCGCGCGTCCCATTAGCAGTGATTCGCAGAAACTCACTATGAGTCGCACTGCGTCACGGACCTGCGACGGACATTTTGCGACTAGCCTTCCAGGCTAACACCGCTGCTCCTGGCAAATGTGTCCACGAGAGCCTTTACCGTATGCTGGAGCGACCGCCACTGCACGGTTGTCTCCGCGAGCGTTACGTTCCTTTGCAACCGTGTAGACGCCGGATTGATTTGATGATTGATTGATTGACTAGTGATTCCAGGCGCATCAACTACTGAGATCATTAGTCCCGTAAGTGTAGTGCATGTTTTTCATCGTGAGGTGGCGGTGATATTCCCCCAATGGATGGCACGATCCTGCGTCAACCTACCGTCAACTAGCGGGCTTTCCCTAACCAGGTATCTCCCACAAGCGGGACACCGCTCCAGCCGGGACAAGTTATAAGTCCCCGACCGATCTCCCGACATGTGTGGTAATGTAGTGCGTGTTAGTGTGTGTGTGTATAAGGGGTGAGGAGAGGGCAAAGAAGAGGAAGGAAAGATCGCGCGCTGTCCGTGGCCCGTTTGTGAGGGTACTGATCCGGCATTCGCCTGGTGTTGATCGGAGAAACCACGGAAAACTATCGATTATAGCAGCCGTCCGCTAGAATTCTCCTCCAGACAGCGACTGAATTCAACCTAGTTGAAAAGCTAGTGTCAAAAATCCGGCCGCCGTCGAGACTGGAACCTGGGACTTCCCTGCCAGAGGCAATGCAGTGACATCAGTTGATGCACTGAGCCATCGCTTCTGGTCACGTAGACGCCGTGGGGGCTGCTAACGCGATAGCTGGCGGTAAGCAATGGAAGCCAGGATGGAGGCTCCGAGCCACCTGAACTTTAGTTCAGGTGGACCCCAGTTGGGGTCTCAGATTCGTCGTGACAGTGGCCCGATACTCTAGGCAAAGGGGAGGGAACTTGTTCCCGGCGCATGTGAGTGGTGCACTGTTTTGACTCCGGTTCTAGTCTGGATAGCTAGGAGCTCTGAGTTGGCAGGGCGGCCCCTACCGAGGCATTGTATGGGGAGGTAGCCGTGACGGTAAACTGTGTTCCGGCTGGATCCGGCCATCAGCTCGTCGGCGTGCTTGCGCGTCGGTGGGGGGAGTGAGGGTAGAACCCGAAAAGGCAAAGGTGCCCACCCCGGGGACTTGTCCCCCTGATGAATCAAGAACAGATGGTGTAATAGACCACGTGGGGTTCGTACTGTGCAGCAGATATTTATCGATGGATGGCGCCAGACTGTGAGAGGGGCTAGCCGGCTCCTCGGGAAGCAGAATGTACAGAGCCGAGTCGTCAGCGGACCTTTCGTGTAAAGAGCGCCTCGTGTAACACGTCGACAGAAGAAATGTCACAGGAATATGCCCTTTTTTGTTTGAGGGACCGAACTACGCAGATGTACATCTTCTGTTGGACGGCTTATTATTTCAGAGCACGGTTGTGCTCTCCTGGCAAAAATGTGTTAATACACTTTGTTGCCTGATACTGGTTGGATAAAGCGAACTTGTAAAGAAGATACTAAACACTGTTATTGTTAAATCTCGGCGTACTGATTTTAATACATTACAGCTGCTCCGTCTGGGAGTGGACTTTGCTGGCTCTGCGGAGCTGCTCGATGCAGCCATTGATTTGTGGCGGTACCTAGGTTCGTGTCAGCCTCCGATTGCGCCCGTGCATAGGCGCACTATTTGTTCCTGTGGAGAAAGAATGTACCAAAAGTCTATTGCGTAAAAAGTGAAAATAGCTTCATACTGAAATCCAAAGTTGTCACTGAGCTATGTGAGCAGCAACAAAGACTGGGACGCGTGCGATTAAAGGAACCGTTTCTCTCTCTCTCTCTCCCTCTCTCTCCCCCTCTCTTCCTCTCTCTCCCTCTCCCTCTCTCTCTCTCGCTCTTTCGCTCTCCCTCGCTCGCTCTCACGCTCTCTCGCGCTTTCCCGCTCTCCCTCGCGCGCTCTCTCGCTCTCTCTCGCGCTCTCTCGCTCGCGCTCTCTCGCTCGCGCTCTCTCGCTCGCGCTCTCTCGCTCGCGCTCTCTCGCTCGCGCTCTCTCGCTCGCGCTCTCTCGCTCGCGCTCTCTCGCTCGCGCTCTCTCGCTCGCGCTCTCTCGCTCTCTCTCGCTCACGCTCTCGCTCACGCTCTCGCTCACGCTCTCGCTCACGCTCTCGCTCACGCTCTCGCTCTCGCTCTCGCTCTCTCTGGCTCTCTCGCGCGGAGGACGCGTATGAAATCAAGAGCTCACTTTATCCACGACGACTTCCAAATAAATTGGCAGAGAACCGAACCCCGGCATAGTGGGTGGAAAGCGTGTGCCCTATCCCTCACACCGCGAGACCCCTAATAAATGCCGTGAAGCACTGCCTTGCCGACCGCTGTGTATCCTGTCAGGAAGGAACTATATTTCTAAAGAAGTTATTTTGACATGCAGAGCATAACTTTGTCTTTAGAAATAATAGAAAGGTTAATCATAGGATGTGTTGGCCAATATTGAATGTGACCGGTGAAATGAAGGAGATGTCATAACTGAAGTGTCAGAACGTCGCTAATGCAATAGTACAATCATTTCCACGTGCGGACTACTGCACGAGTACTACGTAAGGTTTCATCTGCCGTGATATAGGGAAAATGTCTGTGGAAAAGCAAAGTAACTTTTGACACGAGCTGGCAGTCCCTAGCGTGTTTTCTGTCGAGTAAATAGAGTTTTCAACTTCGTTTGCGAGGGAACTCTTTTAATCCTCACAGAGAGAGAGAGAGAGAGAGAGAGAGGGGGGAGGGAGAGGGAGAGATAGGGAGGGAGGGAGAAAGAAAGAAATTCGTTCTAAGCCAAACTGAAAAAAAGTTTATTACGGAATATTCAAGCACATGATACGTGGTTTTAAATTGAGGTCATACAAAATATAAACAATTTGTATGGTATTACGCTACTATTTACTCATATTGGGGCAAAACTATTATTTACGGACACATTTGTAGTTGCTTTCCCTTGTTAAACTTCTGACAATTAAGAATGCCGTATGTACAAAGAGAGAGTTCTAATCGTATTCCAGTGTCATCGTTAAAATTGACCGTCGATCTTTCCGTATTCAAGGAGAGTAAATTCATGTAGAAGGTAAGAGTTTTCGATATAAATGTCGACGGTATGTTCTACGGGTGACCCTCTCCCCTGCTCTTGCTATTTATGTTGCATATTTAATAGTGACTTATGATTAATTTTCATCAACAATTGGTATTATAATTTCTCTGCCTCAAAAATTAGAAATGTGAAATGGACATGCTGTTAAAATGAGGAGCTGGCTCTTCCATTGACCAACAATTTACGTTTAAAAATTAATGTTGAAGCCTTGATAACAAAACCACTTAGCCAAAGTCCGGCGGTGTTTAGGCCAGACTGTAGGAAACACCTAACACTAAGTTCGTTTGTTTCTGCACTGCAAAAGATACTGAAATTCTTTTGAATCGAACAGGGTTAATTCCTTATCACTGAAACGTATATCAGTTCTCAGATATCTGTGAACCATTTCAATATTGAAGCCAATATGAAGAACACTGGCGCAAATAAAATAAAAGTAATATTAATGACAATGATGACAACAATGCTATGTATACTCATACTCATTAAATATTATACTTATGTTAATTAATAATAATAGCAATAATAATAATAATAATAGTAATAATAATAATAATACATACATACATACATACATACATACATACTGGACACATGTAACATCGTGAGGAAGTTTCTGAACATTGATGGTTGATCCAGTGCTCATTATGACAGTAGGAACGTGTATTTCTTGTTCAAGGTAACCGAGATGCACGAGTGGAAACAAGTTAAATTGTGATAATGATGATAATATACGACAATTCTCAATTGGACATAATATCTACCACGGTACGCTAAAAAATCTCAGCCGATATCAATATGATCTTTGTTTGTAGAAGTGACTAGCAGGCTAAGTCGTATTCATGGCATAATCTATAAGAACATGATGTTAAGTCTTCGTGGAAGCAGGAACGTCTAGAACATACATATGTTTTTAATCTGGAAACATAGCCCAAATCGCAGAATAAGGTCAGAATCATCCCTTTGGCCCATGGTGCAGTGCCCAAGTGTCCGTGGCTTTGGTCAATGAGGCGTCCCCTTTAATATGTCCGGCTCGGCTAAAGAGCTCAAGAGGATTTGGCCGGGAAACCTTGCACATTTCCCCGAGGAATTCTCTAATACGGCTCTTATGACATTATCAGACCATATTAGAACAATATTAAATTAGAAAACGTATTTCTGCTATTCAAAGACACAGATGCATATAAATGTGACTCGACCCTTTATTGTGGTTCCTTGTGGAGTCTATATTGCTAGCGCTGGAGATTTATGGGGCCCAGAATTTAATTAATGTTTAACGGTGGGTCCTATGGTTTACAAAAAGAAATAATTCGTTGGCAATGATATGTTCGTAATTATATTGTTACATTATTCATTCATTTTTCATATCTGCAATCTCCAAGTTTTCGGTCACTTTAGATCTTGGATACAATGGTATTTGTTTTATGCCTGAATGTTATTTCGTTGAAATTGCGTAATAAAAGTTTATCGGTGTGTTTCTTCATTACCGCCACCCTTCATTTATATTATCTGCATTCTAAGAGCTAAAAAAACTGAGAAATGTACTCGAGATATGAAAATGTGTATTCAAGCTCCATTTGGTAACGCAGAGGTATGTGGTTTCAGACAAATTGTATTAAATATAATATAAATAAAAATGTAATAAATATTTTTTTAGAGTTTATTTTATCTCTACTTTCGAATCAGTTCCTGACTATAATTCGTAAAATTCTGATTTTCTACGCAGTCTTTGAATTTCTTTTTATCGAATACTTATTCACGTTTGTCGGATAGTTACGTCTGTTTGTCAGGTTGGTGATACAAGAAGATTCCCATAAAAATATTTTCTGCCCCGAAAACAAACTTGTATAGAATATTTAAAAATTGAGGACGGTGTCCTTCGAAAATTCTTTGAACAAATTCAATGAAAACTACATTGATACATTTTTTGGCACATCACGAGAATTTACGAATTGTCTCAGGTATAAAAAGGATTCAACGGAAAAGTACGTCTGCCGACTAGCTCGCACCGCTACAAACTGTTTAACCGGATACGGCGACAGCTTGCCCAATCAACGCGGTCTATTTATAGGTTCTTCCGGCAGCGGCTAGCCGGACGCAGTGGGAGAGGACCGCGAAATGTCATTAGATTGCGGTGGAGAGCTAATTCAGTCGCTCGTCCATTCATTCAGCTCCGATCTGCGCGTGTACCCCTACTCTTTGCCGTCCCCCTCCCACCACCAACCCTCCTCCCCCTACTTCCGTGGTGTTGGATCGTGCCACGAACTCATGCTCCGTTGCGCAGATCCCACAACTCACTGACCCTCGGAAAGCCCGTGTGAGGTGGCAGGATTTTCGACACAAGCTTCTCAGCTAGGTCGAATTATATCGCTGTCTGGAGGAGAATTCTAGCGCCCGGCTGCTCTGATCGATAGTTTCCCGTGGTTTCTCCGATCAAAACCAGGCCAAAGCTGGAGCAGTACACTAACAAACGGGCCACGGATCGCGCACGATCTTTCCTTCCTCTTCCTTGTCCTATCCTCTCCCCTTACACACACACGTACACTAACATGCACTACACTACTACATACTCCGGGAGATCGGTCGGGAGCTTAGAGCGTGTCCCGGCTGGGGAGGTGCTCCGCTGGTGGGAGAGTTCTGGTTAGGGGGAAACCCCACTAGCCGAAGGTAGGTCGGCGCCGAATCTGGCCATCAAGCGGGGGACGATCACCGCCCTCTCCCGAGAAATAAACATGCATTACACTAACAGGACTAATGACCAAAGCAGATGACGCGCCCTGAAACACGAAAAAATCAATCAATCAATCAAACGCGTTTGAGGTATCAGTAGTTACCCGTACAAGTTCAAATTTTGGCATTTCTGTTGGGACACTGCTTTCTAAGGGGAGTAATATTTCTAAACTTGTGTTTTTTAATGTCGCAACCGTGGGTAGTTCTTCCAAAATGGAATTCGGCACGACTTTTTGCGTCTTTCTTGATCCTGCCGCAAGATGTCGCATGTTCGCAGCCGTATTAAGCAGTGCTGTAGATCAAGCGACTCTAGCGGCAGAGCTGAGAATGACGCAAATAGTCGTACCAAATCTTCGAGATACTACTCACAGCTGCCACGTTAGAAAAAAACAAGTATACGGAACGTTCAACAGGCATGCATGTCGGACTAAATCCCAGTCATATTTATTATTTTTGGGTTAACTTCACATAATGATTTAATTCCATCTATTTCATTTAGTAAAGCATTCTGTCGGTGTTGCCATTCATTGAGAAAAAATACATACATTACGTATGTTCAGTAGATATTTAGGTACGGTTGGCGAATTGTAGTATTTAGTTGGGTATTTGTGATGGGCATGTCAATGTTATATAACATGAGTGAAAGAGGGGATCCTTGAGGAGGTCTTTCAAACATTTTACGGGAGTATCAAGTGTAACTTTGTCTCTCTATGACTACTCCAGAATGTATACTTTTCATACAGCACGCTATCGGATGTAGTAATGACGATTTCGCATGCCGTGCGAGAATATTGTATTCGCACGGCCGTTGACCAATCACTTTAGTCTTAGTTCATTATACACGACAGAAGGTTCTCGCAATAGCCTTTAGAGTCTCTGCGTGCTCTACCGCGACCAGCGATCTCAACATTGTAGCTAGATGCACAACTGCAATGCTTGAAGTGATGAAAATCGTGACGATCGTTTTTCATTAGGTTGGCTGCAGTGAACGTCTACCTACAGACTTTCTTACGAATTAAATGTGTCATGTTTTATTGGTAATGCTTACAATCGTCTCGGTAAATAAAATGCCAAAGTTTTGCGTAGCATTCGGTTGAAAAAGAACGCCAAGAAACTCTAAATTAGATGCAAATGTTATTAAATAAGAAATTTTTTAGTAGCCTTTATTTAATTTTTTTAGGTTGCCGACGATTATTATTTACTATAAATTGATCTAACGAAAATATTGAAGATAATGCAACCAAGAACATTCCCCAGCGTGTATAATAAAAATGTTTCCAAGAAATGAAAGACTGGCTTTTGGAATTGTATGTAAACTGCAAATTCAAAGTATTAAATATTGGTTACTTTCAAAGACAACAACATAGGTACACAAATTTAAATTAAAATAAAATCTTTTCTGCTGCATAACTGTTTCTATACAGAGACGATACTGATCATCAAAAAATGTTGTTTTTTTAAACCAAACAATGATTATACAATGGATTAGTTTACATTTGTATGGTGTAATTGCTTTAAAAAACATTATGCTCCTGTAATAAGTAATGTACTTTTGCTTCCGGTTCAATGATCCCCATCTCGATCAGGTTTTGATCTAGTTTTCCTGATCCATTGAGTAAATACTGAAATATCCTCTTGCTTTGCTTCTGGACTTAAATGTAGCTTCACTTTCCGCATGTTTTGTTGATGTCTCCTTTCGCTTGTAGTAGCAGCAGTAGAGCCGAGGGTGAGTTACTATCTTGTTAGCAATGCAGAAAAATCAAATCTGCAGTTCGTTTTTCGTTGCAAGTAGTTTTTCTATAAGTCGGGGACGAAAATTATTAATTTTTCAAATGTTGATAATCTCTCGCTTTTCTGGGATGGGATTCTGGTACCCAAGAAAACGTGCGCAAATATTCTTCTCCCCTATACGTCATATATAGTTTTTACTTTTTTGTTGACAAAATAAATCAAATCAAACATCACTATGGGTATCAACAATTTTTATTATACAATCATTTATTTGCAAATCTGATATTAATAAAATTCAAAAGCCATTCAAATGTAAGTAGCACGTGCAAAGACTGTATTTCAAATGTTTATCCTCTAAGAAATAATTTGTTTGCTATACTGTATTTTGTGAAAACCTCTTTCTTGAAAGTGTACATGTTTATAGATATTATTCTCTGTCATTTTTCGCAGGCAAGGCCATTATTCGATCCTCTTAAAAGCTCGCTCTATTCTCCTCCGTCACGTTATGTACGGCTATGAATTAAACATTAATTTATTTACAATGCAAAGTGTGTGCTCCAGCCGGGAGGAAGGGAAACAAAGCGACCGGCTTTTCCAAACGCTCCCTAAGTATGCTGGAAAGGTCATGGTCTCAGATAACGTCCTCGCAAATATTTCTAATCCCAGAGCTTCCAGTCAGGCCATTGCTCTCTAAAAAGAGATTGATGGACATATCGACTCCTAGAATATATGGGGGTAGGAATGCAGCAATTTAGGAATGGGATGACATGTTACCCCGTATAACGTTGGCTAATTAAAAGTAATGGTTCTAAAACAGCACATCTTTCTCGCCTTCGGTAATAGTTGTGTAATACTATTTATACCACGATTTCTGGCCGAATTAACG
>BLKR01007750.1:0-31885 GCA_011170035.1 Teleogryllus occipitalis
TGTGTGTGTTTATGTGTGTGTGTGTGTTTATGTGTGTGTGTGTGTTTATGTGTGTGTGTGTTTATGTGTGTGTGTTTATGTGTGTGTTTGTTTATGTGTGTGTTTGTGTGTGTCTTTGTTCGTTTTTTTGTGTGTGTGTGTGTGTTTGTTTGTTTTTTGTGTGTGTGTTTGTTTGTTTTTTGTGTGTGTGTGTGTGTTTGTTTGTTTTTGTGTGTGTGTGTTTGTTTTTTTGTGTGTGTGTGTTTGTTTGTTTTTGTGTGTGTGTTTGTTTGTTTTGTGTGTGTGTGTGTGTGTTTGTGTTTTTGTGTGTGTGTGTGTTTGTTTTTTTGTGTGTGTTTGTGTTTTTGAAAAAGTAGTTTGTGTGTGTGTTTGTGTGTGTGTTTGTGTGTGTGTTTGTGTGTGTGTTTGTGTGTGTGTTTGTGTGTGTGTTTGTGTGTGTGTTTGTGTTTGTGTTTTTGTGTGTGTTTGTTTGTGTTTGTGTTTTTGTGTGTGTTTGTGTTTTTGTGTGTGTTTGTGTTTTTGTGTGTGTGTTTGTGTTTTTGTTTTTGTGTGTGTGTTTGTGTTTTTGTTTTTGTGTGTGTTTGTGTTTTTGTTTTTGTGTGTGTTTGTGTTTTTGTTTTTGTGTGTGTTTGTGTTTTTGTTTTTGTGTGTGTTTGTGTTTTTGTTTGTGTTTGTTGTGGTGTGTTTAAAGGGAGAAGAAGGAAAAATGATGAACGAAACATCGCGCGCAGTTCGTCGCCCGTTTGTTAGGATAGCTCCGCTTAGTGTTGATTGAAGAACCTCCTGGCAAACGAGATTGCATAGGCAACTCTGTTCCCACTCATCATTCACAGCCGGTGATTATCCATCAGAGTTCCGGTCCTGTCACAGACGGTTAAGTGAGTTTCTACGGTAATTATTTACTGAAATATTTTATTTTCGTAATTTAAAAGCAGACATTCTTGGTTTATTGATATAGCAAAATTCTGATAGTGCAGAAATAAAAACTACGAAACGTATTATAGGCTAATTGAAGAAATATATTTTGGACATGAATAAATTATTCAACAATTCGATCTGTGAAATATTCACTGAAATTTTCGGAATACTAATGAATTAGTTTTCATCCTAACAGTTGAAAAAATAGTTTATGCTCTCAATGAGGTTTTTTAAAAATTTAATAAAGATAATAATCTTGTCTGTTTCGAACCACAGTGCGATGCGGATTAATAATTACAGTGCTCGTAGTGCGAGTGTAACGGAAAAGTATACTAACCGTATCTGCATTTCCAAAACACTTGTGTAACGGTCTCAAGTAAATTGGCCCTATGAGGCCTACTTCACTAGTGTCCTTGTTAGAGAAAATTATCTTGTGTTAACTGAAGAGTTAAGGTTAACCGTATGGAAAAATCTCTATTGGATTTGTCTTCTGATTAAGAAGCCATCCCAAACTGTAATACAATATTTCCCCAAATTCAGCAAATGTTGCAAAGTATGTTACTTCACTTTCTAATTATTGGAAAATAAACAAAAAGCAAAAATTTTAAACTGGAATACCCATTATTTATTAAGACAAATTAATGAATTTAAACACTTCCTATATGATAAAAAAATGACATAGCGTGTATAACAGAAACGCAGCTTAATGTCAACATTTTCATGTCTTCATTTTCACATCAAAAGACTTAGAAATGCTAGCAATAAAAGTTAAACGTTCCGTTGGAGATATCTTAATAATTTCAGCTTATAAACCCACCAATAAACACCTTCCAATGAATATTTTAAAACTCATATTTGATAGGTGATAGGTGATTTAAATGCAAAGAATACAGCTTGGGGATGTCGAACTACTTCTCCACAAGGAAAAATTTAATATGTAATAACAACTGGAATTTACATGCTCCACGTCAACCTACTTATTACCCACATACATCGTCATTTGATCCTGACATACTGGATATAATAATTTCCAAAAACATAAACCTACCAATAAGTCAACTCCCAATACCAGCGTTGAATTCTGATCATGACCTAGTTTTAATTAGTCTCAATTATAACTGGTATACTAAAGTGAAATAAATTCAAATCTAATATTCTAATGTTGGATAAATATCCTCCAAAACTACACACATGAACTGACATACACCTCGCAAATACTAACCTTCAAACTAAAATAATTAATGCTATTCACTCATCGACAGTTAAACCAATTAAACGCAAAAAATTGTGTCACCTGTCTTGCCCAAGAATATGCTAGAACTAATTAATCGAAAGCATCGAATTCTCAGAAAATTTCAAAGAACTCGTAACCCTTCAATTAAATGCATCTTCAATGCGTTAACGCGTCAGGTAAAACAAACTAGAGCAAATCAGATTCTCACAATTTAAGTTGCAACCAGCTACACTTTGGTTAGCCATAAATGTAATTACTAAAGATAAAAAACATCTTAAATCTTTAAAATTTAATAATTTTCTAGCTACTTTAGACGCAGAAAATGCCGAAATACTAGGAAAACACTTTGAGAAATCATTTACAACCAATTCCTCTTCAAACAATAATTTTACTGAAAATATATCACAAAAATTAGCAAACCCTTTCCACACAGTATCAGAACGAATAAAATTCTTTCCTTCTTCTGGAACTACCTATTTAATCTCAAAACTGAAATACCAAAAAATCTACAGGTATTGATCGAATTCCTAATTTCGCAATTAAAAAAACTCCTGAAACCAATAGTATGCTCCTTGACTGCCATTTACAACGCCTGCTTACGCTCAAACTACTTTCTCACTGAATGGATAATTGCCTTAATTCTACCTATTCCAAAACGTAAGAAAGACCACTCTAAACCGGAAAATTTTAAACCTATTAGTCTACTGCCAACACTATCAAAAACATTCGAAAATCTGTCTTAACTAGAATAAAGAAATTCATTGGTGACAACAATATTCTTCCCTCTGCTCAAATGGGATTGGGTCATCCTGATTTCGCATATAAAAATTATCGTCTTCTCCATAGTCCCTGAAGGCATAAGGTTGATTAATCCCCGCAGCCAAGACGCAGCAACCCGGCTCGATTGATTCGTGTTTCCGGGCGCGTCAACGGCTTCGGTCATTAGTCCCGTTAGTGTAGTACATGTTTTTCTTGGGAGATGGCGGTGATCTTCCCCCGCTGGATGGCGAGATCCGGCGCCGACCTTCCGTCGGCTAGTGGGGTTTCCCCCTAATCAGGACTCTCCCACCAGCGGGGCACCGCCCCAGCCGGGACAAGCTCTAAGCTCCCGACCGATCTCCCGGAATGTGGTAGTGTAGTGCATGTTAGTGTAAGTGTGTGTGTGTGTAAGGAGAGAGGATAGGACAAGGAAGAGGAAGGTCAGATCGCGCGCGGTCCGTGGCCCGTTCGGTAGGGTACTGCTCCGGCATTCACCTGGTTGATCGGAGAAACCACGGAAAACTACCGATCAGAGTAGCCGGCCGCTAGAATTCTCTTCCAGACAGCGACTGAATTCGACATAGCTGAAGAGGTAGTGTCGAAAATCCTGCCGCCGACAGGACTTGAACCAAGGACCTCGCCGTGAGACGACCCGGCTCGATGACCGCTATGCTCTTCTCGAAGACGTGCACCCACGGCCGTCTGATCCGGGCAACACAACAGACTCTCCATTTATGTAGTTAATTTTCCGTAAAAGGAAATTCTTCGTTTCCCTGAAAGGATATTTTCGTTTTCTTTGTCTTCCAAGACTTCTACCAAAACTTCCTCTACGTCTTTTCCTACGCCTATGTCTTTCTCTACTCCTACGGCTTTCTCTAGGTAGGCATTGGAGTTTAATCAACGCAACCTATATAAATCTATTTAGGTTGCGTTGGTTTAATTCCCGACATACTCACCAAGATCGCAATGCCAAAACACGAAACACGTTTTTGGAAATTTCCAAGAATCTTATTGCCGGATCTGAAAACCAATTATCAGTTCCCCATTAGGAAACAGAGACGAGTCGAATGACACCTCCTATGTCTCGATTGGTGCACGGGCATTGGTCTACGCGTGAGTGACGGAATTGCACATCTGCACATTCGCACATTCGCACATTCGCACATTTGCACATTCGCACATTCGCACATTCGCACACTCCAATTGTTACTAAAATACTATGTAGGGATAACAGTAAACTCAAGTTTTGTTTAAAACTACTAAATGTATACTCAGCAGAATAATATTCTTTCTCAATATGAAAGATAGTGATGTGGGCACACTAATGGTGAAAATGACTTTAAATACGTATTTATCATTGTGCCAATGTGTAATGGAGAATCATTCAAGTCAGAAACAACTTGTAACTGGTCTACCTAAGAAGCCTTGAATTACTTACAAGAAATTCTTGCAATAAAATAAGAGTTTACCTTATGATTATACTTTCAATTAAAATGTTTAAATTATATCAACTCTTTTAAAATGTAAAAAATTTGAATAAGTATAAATAATTTTAAAAACTCATTCACACGCTTAATGAATGAGCCATCATTACAAGTCATCATTCGTAGTACTTTCGACAGTGTTACACTTGCTAATGCTAATTTCATTATTCGCGTAAAAAATAGTGAACATTTTAGAATTTACTTATTTGTTGATAGTTTGTTTGGCAATTTTTCACGGGATATGGTATTTTAGGTTGTACGGGATAGAACAAAGCTTTATTATTCTTGATGTCGACCACGAAAGGCACTAAAGATGGCTGCATGGCAGCCGAAACACGTCTGTGCAAACAAATATAAAAGCCAACAACTTGCCTCACTTCATTAACTTCGGATCTTTTTCCTTACCATCTGAAAAAAACTGGTGCACGTAGCGTGAATTACATTGACGAGAACATTTTATAATTTGTAGTCCATAGACAGCTGAGATTGGCTGACGTTTGAATCAATTTCTTTATATCAATGAACAACCAGGAGTAAATTAGTCAAATAAAACCATTAGAGAGAGTTCTTAGTTGTAAGATTTCTTATGAATAAATACATTTATTTTTAAACGTTGTGTAAAAGAGTGTGTTTTTCACAATTTTTGTTCCAGTGAAGTATTTTATTCTCGCCGGCATTGCGTAAAGTGCTGCTGTCGTGATGTGGAGGAGCAAAAGCAAATGTATCCCTAATAATTTTACTAGTAAACTAACGAGGTTCAGGCAAAATTCAATATGTTCCCAGCGTTGTTACAAGCAATAAAGGACATATGCGTGTAACCAATAAGATCCAAGATTGACGATCACGTGTCTGCTAATGCTGAATAGTTCATTCCGTCTGTGAAGTCTTCTCAACAGCGTGATATTTTATTTATTAGAAGATTGGGATCTCAAGGACACAAAAAGTTTGAGTAGTATGTGAAAGAACGTACAGAACATCAGAAATGCGAAGCGAATCATTATTCAGAAAACAATGAAAGGGAAGAAGTTCATACAGTTAAAGTTATCCTACAGAAATATTTTAGATTTGACGAAATTCCTTCTTTGTTCCTTTGGAAACGTGGTTTTGCATTAACAAAAATGAAACTATTTAGCCTTCAGCAGGTGTTACGTGAATGGAGTAGATCAGTGGCAAAGATAGATCTCTTTGAATGAAATGAAGCAGGTCTATTAACTGAACTTTTAGTAGAAAAGTGGGGAGAATCCTTCAGATACTCCTGCTCTGGAATGGTATTCCTTTGCTCGTAATGGACCAATAGCTGAAAATCAAACTAATGGATATCCAAAGAGTGAAGAATAATTCAATTTAGTTTTAAAACCCCGCACGTCAGGAATTGTAAAGTTGTGGGAAAACAAGAAAAAACTTAATAATTAAATTCATAGAGAACTTTCTCTGTTTTTTTTTTAAATTTGTGATGCACAAATCTTGATTGAGATTTACAGGGAGACATGTAATTTACACGGCACCACTGCATTAGCGATACAGATCAGCTTTTGAGTTCTTTGCAATTTCTTTAAACGCCAAAACGGTTAATAGCTAGAGAAATTGTAGTAGTTTCGTCTGTTTGGTAACTTATTAAATCAATAATGTTGTTTATGTACGACTTTCTTGGAGATATTAGCATTTTCTCACAAGGTAACCCTCATTCAGCTATTGAATTCACAGTATTGCCCTTAACACTGAATAATAACACCAAGTTGTCTAACATTTATAAAATTGTCATACATTAGTATTCACATGTGCATACAAATTCTTCACTGAAACACCTCTCCCTTTCCTATTATTTCTCCGTTTGTAGAAGCTCTCATATTTGAAATCTCTTGGGCAGCAATATTTAATACTGCAAATTCCCATTTCTTTAAAATATTGGTTGGAACACATATCGTCCTCAGCGTGTACGAATATCGTATCGCATATATCGTCCGCAGGGTCTACATAGGCCTTCATGTTTGCCACATTTGAAACCTTTTTCCTTCTTCTGACAACAATACCAACCCACCACCCGCGTATCCTCTGAAGCATCGATAGTCATGCAACTCATACCCTTTAGCCAGTGTGTCATTCTCTACCTTGGTAAATGGTACTCTGCCTTGGTCATTGTCTACCTTGGTAAAGATAAACCAAAAAATTGAAATAAATGTATTGTATGAAACCGCGTTTCACGGAGCACACTTTAAATTCATTGTTATCTTAATAACTATTGCGTTGCAGGTCAACTGATATCTTTAGAAGTTTAATTTAATGTCTGCTTACAGATTAAAAACTGCAGTGTAGTTGCTAATGCGTGCTTGTCGGGGCTTCGCTTTGCTTCAGTGGTGCAGTTTGCTTGATTTGATTTGATTTTTTCGTGTTTCCGGGCGCGTCAACTGCTTTGGTCATTATTCCCGTTAGTGTAATGCATGTTTTTTTCTCGGGAGATGGCGATGATCTTCCCCCGCTGGGTGGCGAGATCCGGCGCCAACCTGCCGTCGGCTAGTGGGGTTTCCCCCTAACCAGGACTCTCCCACCAGCGAGGCACTGCCCCAGCCGGGACAAGCTCTAAGCTCCCGACCGGTCTCCCGGAATATGTGGTAGTGTAGTGCATGTTAGTGTAAGTGTGTGTGTGTAAGGGGAGAGGATAGAACAAGGAAGAGGAAGGACAGATCGCGCGCGGTCCGTGGCCCGTTTGGTAGGGTACTGCTCCGGTATTCGCCTGGTGTTGATCGGAGAAACCATGAAAAACTACCGATCAGAGCAGCCGACCTCTAGAATTCTCCTCCAGACAGCGACTGAATTCGACCTAGCTGAAAAGCTAGAGTCAGGACTCGAACCTAGAACCTCTCGGTCAGAGGCGCTGCAGTTACATCAGTTGATGCACTGAGCTACCGCTCCCGGTGTGTGTGTGTGCAGTTTGCGCGGTCGATGGGTTTCGCTCGGGCGGTTGGTGCGTATGAGGTGGACCTTGTGGGGGCGGGGCGAGGGCGGTGAGTTGCAGTTGGCGTGGGTGGTGTGATTGTTTCTACGTCCTCTTTTATATACAGGCTACTTCGTTACCTCATGTAGCTTCTTGTAAAGTAGCAACCCGATGCTGCAGAAGATTGGAGCTCCATGCAAAGAAATCAAAAAGAAGTGTCAAGTCTCGAGATGGCAGATGGAAGAGAAATGTTTTTGTAAGAAGTCTCCACTGCCGACCTGGATGGCCGAGGTGGCTAAGAGCGAGTACCGACTCAGCACTTCGGTCCGAAGGGCTCGCGGGTTTGAGTCCCGCCTTGGGCATGGCTGTTTGTCCCTTGACTTTGTGTGTGCGGAGGGCCTCGCGTTCTGCTGACCCCAGATCAAAGGAGCCCGCAAGTGTCTGTCTAGTGTATGGTCGAATATGCGTCCCTTCGGGACGTAAAGGGCAACCGGCTGTCGACTGGATAAAAGCCCTAGGAAAAAAAAGTCTCCCCTTCCTGTCCAGACTCTTCGATTAAGTATTCTGTGGCAAATTAGTGATTAATTATCAATTGTTGTACGGCTGGTACGCTGTGAGCGTGTGTTGTGTAGTGATGAACTACATGGTAGCAGAATGGCTGACCTTGAAGCTTTCTTAGATTGTATTGTTTTGAGGAAGGAGATACATTTTATTTGGATGCATTTTCTACTCGCATATAATCCAGTTTTTTTCGTTTTAAATCACCCGCCTGAAAGTGTGTCGGAAAGGAGTCAATAGTGAAGTTGAAGTGCCCACACCTCCCAGCGTCATTTTAAAGTAGTGAGAATCTACCCGAGAGGTGACTAGTCTCACTAACGACTCTTTGGTAAGGCGATAACCTGCAAAGTGAAATATGCCGGGAATACTTTTCTCTTTTCAAATTTTTGCTTTTATTTAACAAGGGAAGCTAATTTAGTTATGCTCAGAGTTTAACATTCATACAATTTTTACCAATTCATACAATTTGGACCAGAATATCTAGATTCCAAATGTTATTTGTTTCGTAAGTGTAATAAAAAACGTTACTTCACGGGAAAGGCAAAGTACATGTTAGTTTCCACTATGTTCGAAAAATAATTGAACTCGAAAGTACATTCGGTAATTTAAATTCTTTTGAAATACTCTAGGGGAAACAGAGAACTAGTTTTATAAAAAAATGAGGCCATAAAAATTGTGTCGTTGGCGCGGAGGGTGCAATAGACCTGGCGATGCGATTGACGGCGCTATGTGGTTAGACAGTCAGTACGTTTGGTGCAGCTGGGTGCAGCAAAGATGATGATGCGGAAATGCAAAACCCAGAGAGCGCAGTTGGCACGGGTGATGAGATTGTCGAGAGTCGTGAGATGATAAAATTTTGCGCCGTGGGGGGGGGGGGGGTTACGTCTGGTGCAAGTGGTACGGGCAGAGAGGTTGGCGCAGGACGTATCGAAGGTGCAGCCGGTAAGGTTAGCGTAACGCGCGGGTGGGACAGTTGGCGAGAACCGTGTAATTGGGACGAATATGTAGTATGTTTGGCGCAGGGCATGTAATGACGATGTGGAAATGCAGACAACAGAGCAGGTATGGGCAATAGGGTTGTCGAGAGCCATGCGGACGGGCGCGGCCGGGCTGCGAATGGAGCAAGCGGTACAGTCGGAGGGGTTGGCTCCGGTGACACCATATGTGCAGTTATGGTTGCTGGAACGGGAGGAGCGGTTGTCGTGAGCTATGTAGTTGGGACGAAGGGTACGTTTAACGCAGGGGCTATAATAAAGATGATGCGGAAACGCAGGCGGCCTAACAATGCGTTGGCACGGGTCATAGGATTGTCGAGAGTCAACAACGGTTGGCGCTGGGGCAGCGACTGATGTAAGCGGTACGGACGAAGAGGTTGGCGCAGGCGCCATCGTAGGTGCAGCCGGTGAGGTTGGCGTAGCCGGCGTAGGTAGGGCGGTTGACGAGAGTCGTGTAATTGGGATGAACAGTACGTTTGCCGCAGGACGTATAATGAAGATGATGTGCAATTGCATACAACGCAGCTGGTATGGGCAATGGGGTTGTCGAGAGCCATGAAGGGGGCTGCGAATAGTGCAAGCGGCACAGAAGGAGGGGTTGGCTCCGGCGCGATCGTACGTGCAGGTTGTGCTCTCAGCGTGTCCAGCGCGGGCGGGGCGGTCAGCAGGATGAATGCGCCGGGCTGCGGCCGGGCTGCGGCCGGGCTGCGGCCGGGCTGCGGCCGGGCTGCGGCCGGGCTGCGGCCGGGCTGTGGCCGGGCTGCGGCCGGGCTGCGGCCGGGCTGCGGCCGGGCTGCGGCCGGGCTGCGGCCGGGCTGCGGCCGGGTTGCGCCGGGCTGCGCCGGGCTGCGCCGGGCTGCGGCCGGGCTGCGGCCGGGCTGCGGCCGGGCTGCGCCGGGCTGCGGCCGGGCTGCGGCCGGGCTGCGGCCGGGCTGCGGACGGGCTGCGCCGGGCTGCGGCCGGGCTGCGCTGGGCGGCGGCCGGGCTGCGCCGGGCTGCGCCGGGCTGCGGCCGGGCTGCACCGGGCTGCGGCCGGGCTGCGGCCGGGCTGCGGCCGGGCTGCGGCCGGGCTGCGGCCGAACTGCGGCCGGGCTGCGGCCGGGCTGCGGCCGGGCTGCGCCGGGCTGCGCTGGGCTGCGGCTGGGCTGCGCCGGACTGCGGCCGGGCTGCGGCCGGGCTGCGCCGGGCTGCGCCGGGCTGCGGCCGGGCTGCACCGGGCTGCGGCCGGGCTGCGCTGGGCTGCGGCCGGGCTGCGCCGGGCTGCGGCGGGCTGCGGCGGGCTGCGGCCGGGCAGCGCCGGGCTGCGCCGGGCTGCGTGGGTGCGCGGCGCGCCCTGCACCTCGCTGCGCTTCCGCGGGCCGGGCCGAGCCGCGGCGCGGCGCGCTGTGCGTCTGTTTGGCTTTAATGAATGCGGCGTCCGGGGCTGCCTCCCTCGCGCGCCTATTGTCTGTAATTGGCGCCGCGCTGCCGGCGCGGGATCACAGAGCGCGCGCGCCGCCCGGCCGCACCGCACCGCTGTTCTTCGCCCGCGGGCGGCCGCCTACGCCGCCCCGCCCCCGCGGCCCCTCCCTTTCACAAATTCAATACTGCGGGAAACCAGAACCGACGCGATGGCTTCTGTGTCGAGGTGATGCGTGGGATTTGTATCCTATATTGCGCCGCCACAGGCCCACTGCCTGTTTATACACCGATTTTTTTAATTTACTTGTAACCAATGATGGTGTCTGACGGGGGGTGATGTTTTTATTATGATGCTGTTATAATAATTTATGGTTATAAAGGCGACAGCATTAGAATTAATTTGAGACCTCTATACTTTTAAGAACATAAATATGCAATGTGAGAGTTCTCATTGTTTCAAAGTGAGTTGTTAACAGAATGTTGAGAAACACGGCTAATGTCACTTGTACTCAAGCTAAAATAGAAAAGTCTGCAATTGAAAGTGGAGAGGTGGAGTGGAAAGTGGAAAGATGAGCTGGAGTTTCTTACTAGATGAGTTTGTCTCAGAGCTGGCTTTACTGCTGTCTCTACAGCAACTTCCACCAGGAGATCTTAGAATTGGAGGCCTGACAGTGGTGGATTTTGTATACTTGCTCAATAGATCAAAATCACGATCGGTACTTGATCGAATTCAGCGGCTGTCTGGAGAAGCATTGCAGCGGCCGGCTGCTCTGATAAATAGTTTTCGTCATTACAAGGCGAATGCCAGAACAGTACCTAACAAAAGACTGCTCACGATCTTTCCTTCCTTTTCCCTGTCCTATCCTCTCACGTTATACACACATACGCTTACGTGGACTACAGTAACTAGCATGTCGGAAGTCCAGTCGGGGGATTAGAGCCTGGTTTTGGCTGCCTGGTGTCCCCAGGGGAGTTACCTGGAGAACGATTCCCTGAAACCCGACGTGTATTTTGGCGCCGGATCTCGCCCTCTTGGACGAAGAACACTGTCACCTCCCGCGAAAAAAACCTTTAATACATGAACGGGACTAATGATCATAGCTAAGGCTAGGAGAGTTACGTAGTAACATCTTTTTACATTTAAATACATTAAAATATGCATTACACTTATATGTAAAATTTACATTTAAATATATGCATAGTGTAATATGTCCACAGGTCTCTTCTATGAGAAATCCAATTTGTATAGTACATGTTTTTACATATTTTAGGAGTATTTACAATTGCATAATATTTAGAACATATCGTTAGAATTATACTTATTTTGCTATTTTCTCATGAAAATGTTAAAAAAATGCAATTATTAATTAATTTATTGATGTAGTTACTACTTTTTACTAGTAATAACATTAATAATAATAATAATAATAATAACAGTAAATCATCAATAATTCTACTCCATAATTCAGATAATTTTTGTTAATATTTCGATTATTTTGGTAGACTACATGTTATTTAGATCTTCAGTGTTAAATATACTGTCTGAAAAGAACAAACTATGATCATTTTATCAATCAATATCATCAATCAATTAATCGAGTTTTCTTTTAATAAATGTTCTTGAAGGGCCCACTTACAATGAAGTCTAGAAGCTCATGTTCTGAAAAGTATATCCAGTGTTTGGCAACTTCACGATAGTCGTTCGACATTCATTTTTAAAAAGCAAGGTGAGGCAGTTGGGACCAAAAAACCTTCCTGCACATTAAAAAAACAACACTTTTAATTGTTCGATTGAATTGTTTTTACGCATAAATAGAGACTCACCGATATGATAACACAATATTAATATTTTCCTCTCTCTGCCGGTATTACTAATTAATGTAGTCAGAAGAGGTCTCGGGTAGGATATTTAACTTGTTAAAGTATCTTTTAGTTCTACACCTTTTATAAATGACTTTTATGTATTTTACTCGAAACAACATATGTCTAAAGCCTATTTTTTGGAATAATACATGTAGGACCATGCCATCCTTCTTGTGCCATATTTCACCTTGTCTCTTATATTTTGAATACTCTTCTTTAATACAATAAATTCCCGTCAAGGAAGGGAAATTGGAATATGGACCAGTTACTGATGATATCGAACTTCCATTACCAGATTGATTGGTCACGCACATTGTTGAATGGAGCATCACGAATAATCCGCTGCACAATTTACGGATTTCAATCTTCAAAATGTTACGGTGCAAATTTATTTCTGTGTAGATCGATAAGTTGTTGATGGTTATCATAACGCTCTGAGGAGTATTGTGTTCTGTATAGGACCTGCAGCACACAATTTACGGTTACAATACTCTGAACGTTACCATTAAGTAGGGTAATATGGGATACACATAAATGAATTCAAAACTTCAATTATTCCACATATAAGACACATGTAAAACTGGTAGGAATATAAGTATTTTATACAATGTAACAGTGTAAAATTTCTTAATTAATGCACTGTAGTTTGGGAAATATTAACATAGTTAATAATATACTTTGAAAACCAATTCTTTGACTCTACTTGGTCTTCAACTTTGATAATACAAGCGGTAGTTTTTATTGCAAAATTTATGTAATAAGAATGTACCATTTCGAGGTCATAAATATATTATGACTTCAAGGTTCTGGTAAAACATTTTTAATAAGTTACTTTAAACATTCCAACATTAATGCACAGAGTCATAGCGACAAGGGAGTATGAAAATTCGAGTCATGATTCGGATGTTTTAAACAGGACACAGAAACATGAGAAAAATAAATTATCTATGTTTTGTAGTTAGTTGAGAAGAAGATAATGCGAGAGCACAGTGTGAAATCGTGATGATAAAATTTGCTCCTGCCCCTAATAATTTTGTTCTATGAATGTTCATCATCTGAATTTTCTGGGGAACCGAGATTTTTGTACTATAACGACAGAGATTAAGAATAATATGTTGTAAGAATATGACATCATTTTCATGTTCATTCAATAACAATAATTCATCCAGTAATCTCACTTACAATGTATCTGTTATATAATGCAAAATTTGTAAGATTTCCTTTATTTAGAACGTTTCATAATTACTCTAACGTTTGAAATGTAGAGTGAAACGTATATTCAAGAGTGATTTTTCATTTCGACATGACAATCCATTTCGGACCACCATTTTTTGACGACTTCTCACCCAGAAGTGAAGCTCGAGGCGACAGGCAATTGTCCCGGCCTTTCACTCGCCATTTGTAGGCCGCACTCAAGCGGTGTCACTCGCGGGGAGAAATTTGTGCAGACTCCTTGACGCCTCTCGATCGCTGAATGGCGTGGTGCGCTTGTCGAGGTCGAAGATCCCCTGGGGCTGATCCCGCCCTGCAGGGCGCCTGGACGTTCGGCGCTGGCTGCGCCCTTCGATATGTCGTTCACGTCTCTGGGGCCCCATCCTTTTCCCGAAAGCCCTTCACTGAATTCCAGAACACCGCAGCAAGAATTTCCTTTCGAAGATGTTACACTGAAGTGGTATTGTTGAAACGAGTTCTACTTTTTGAGAGCAAGGAAGTCTCAAGAGTTATCTCCGATATGGTTTGTCTTCTGTTTGTTGCTCCGTTGAAGAAGTGTGAGTGATTCCTGTTGGAGGTTTCGTTGTTTTCCCTGGGGAGGTGTAGGGGGAGGTGAGTACTCTTTTGCTGACAGCTTGGGTTTTGGAGCAGCCACTATTCCCGCTTCCATAGAAACTTGTTGATCCGAATTCCGGTGTCTTTCACTGAAACTCTGAGAGATTACACGGTCTGACCGACCACAATTTGTTAAAGAAAATCCTTGCATGCATAATGGAAATTTATTTTGTTAAGATCCTGTCAGAAACATAATTGCCATAGCCAGGCCATGAACTTGATGGATATTATTCTTCCTCTTAGCAACAAATATTTTTAATGTTTAAACCTACCTATAGATCGCAACAGCAATGAGGATATTTTGATCCTATGTATTCGTTAATGTGGGAATAAATTTTCAGTTTTGTTTTTTAAAAAATTAATGATTTTTTTCACGAGTTAACGAACCTTATTTAATAACTTATTAGAGATCTCCATTCGCCAGGGACACTAATCACGTATTCATTCTGCTTATTCGTTCGTCTCTGGTTCGAAACATTGTGGGATGACAAGGATTGCTCAAGGTACTTCACCTCGGCTCCGGCATCCTTATATAGAGCGATTTTCCTAAGGATGGGACAAAGTGACAGCTAGTGCTGGCAACATAGCTGAAAGATCTGTGGTCGTTGTGCCCTTGTGCCCATAAGACTCCCTTCCCGCATTCGTTCGTTTGCAGTTGGCTAACTTGTAAATGGCTTCGACGCTGCCTTTTGTGGTGTCCTTGTCCGACAAAAATATAGTGCGCCGCGAGAAATAATTTATATTAGGAAGTGCAGTGTAATGTGCTCTTCTGTAAAAAACTCTTTTTTTCTTTATATATTACATTGAATTTACTTTTTGTGTGGTAAATATTAAATTTATTTTAAAACCGAGACTTGAATGCGAGATGCGTACCGGTGCACGTGTTTCCGGCTTAAAATCATTTTTCTTTCTATTTACATTCGTGACAGTTTTCTTTTACTGATTGTGAGAGCATGTTAAGAGATTTTCCACATACGTAATTAAATTTAAATGTTTCCCAGACTCACGTACGTGCATATACCTCAGCGAAACTCTTAGACTTCTTCGTAGGGATGTTTTCACAGGAGCCATTAGCACTTTACGAAGGGGCGTGACTGAACAGCTGTTGCGGCGGAGGGATATTTCTCTGAAATGCATGTGATGTTCACTTGTTTTCGCGAACACTTTAGCTCATCCTTAGGAAAATCGTTCTATAGAAGGAAGGCAATCGTGGAAACGACCAATCAGAGCAGTCGGCCTATAGATTTCTTATCTAGGCAGTGGTGTCACCCAATCAAATTACTTAGCGAATATCTGCCACCGCCGGGACACGAACTTCCCAGTCTACGAAGTATCAGGTACAAAGTCGCAACCGCATGCGATAAATCACCGTTTTGGTGGACATAATTCGTTATTGAACCCACATTGTTTGACGTCAAAAGGAATGTAACATAAGAAAATAAGAACCATTGCAACTACTATACATTGGCAATTTCTAGTTGGTAGAAGTTATCGAGATGAATTACATGAATCATATCATATTTCAATGGATTTTAAGGATTAAGGTGGAATACATCAATCATGTCAAATTTAAGGATATCATGTAAAGAACTAATTGCGACTGTTTGAATTAAGAATCGATATAGTTTTCTTTTTTGATGTTTCGACGTTTCATCGAGTGTTGATCCACCCTCGCATCACGATGTATTTTGCCTCTTAGATAATGTAACGAAGAGCATAATGGATATTAATATCTATATCGTGATATCTCAAACATGTGTCTGTCTTCAGAGTTGATCTTGTATTCAAGAGTGAAGTAATTACTTTCAATTTTGAGGAAGACAACCAATAAATGACCTAGTTACAACAGTTGAGATTAAATTATGAATATTTCTCACGATTGGCATGTACTTTTAACTTCTTATAGGCCTCATTCTCTGTGTTTTATCTTTAATCAACCTATTATCAAAATTTTGTCATTTGTTGTCTTCATAATTATTATTCTATTGATTTAGTTTCAGTTCTGTTTATTTTTTTATAACTCATAATATTTTTATCATAAAACAAAATACTGTGTAACGTTTGTTAATTTTATATAGAAACTTATTCAATTCAATTAAATTTTATTAGTAATATGTTTACAGGATTAACCTATTATAAATTGACGAGTATATTCACGGCGCAAATAACTTCTTATAAATAGCTTACAAATAACTCCAGATAGAACAGATAGCGTAAGATACAATATAAATAACTCAACAAATGCAAATAATACAGTAACACAATAACAAAATAGTACAATAACATAATGTATAAAATAATTGAGACAACAGAACATTAAAATATTTACAAAACAAGCTGTATCAAGTGAGGCTTGACGCGATACAGATATAATAGGGTCTTTCATTAGTGCTTGTGGAATTTAGCTTGAACTATTCGTTTATAATGAATGCCCGTAATTTCAGAATTGATGAAGTAAAGTAATAGAGAGTTTAGATCTTTCAGAGTTTAACCAAAGAATTTAACAACCAGAGTTTAACCAACTTTAGATTAACCAAAGAATTTGTAAATGATAATGAATTATTGTGATATGATACTCTAAGCTCTTTATAGATTGGGCACACACATAAAATATGATTAAGATTTTCTTCAGTATTCATATTTCAAATCGAGCAGATTGAATTTGAGTGTATTTTGTGCCACATATTTCTACTGTTTATGTTGATCTCTTAGTCACTGGACATCCTAATTTGAGCGACTACTCTAGTAATGATAGTGGGGAGAGCCAAAGTTAGATATTTCTCTGAATCTGTAGATTCCAGATCCCTAATTTTTCGATAAATTGCACTGTATGATGAATTCATGATTATACATGTGTCGTCCATAAAAATTTTATTTACAATTGTTGCAACAATCGAGGGGATACTATCTCTAATTATAATACGATTTTGTTCCGTAATTAAGTTATAAAAGCCCAAATTATTCATCAACCCGTCCAGAATGAACCCCCAGTTGTATTTACAAGAATTAGGATATACATTTCTGGATTCAAAAAGGTGAAAACTTATAAATAAATTTCTGAACACTGAAAAATGCTACAGAATGAAATAATTCCACATAATTCACAATCTGATGGATTGAAGGCAGCCAGATCTCGTTTCTTATGTTTTGCGGGTCATGGAATTTGATTTTTGAGAAAAAAGTTTTTTTTTTAATTCGAGACTTTCCCCTAAATAACAAATAATAGAATGTATAAGCTTTTTTCACAAGGTTGGGCCAACAATCGTGTTCTATTAGAGTAGTGGCTTGTTGGTTATTACGAACGAAGGATATTCGAAAGTAAGTTTAAAATGTTTTTGCCAACAAAAAACATATGTAGATATTTAAATGAAACTGAAAGAGAAAATAAAATAATTATTACATATTTTTTACGTAATCATTATTTACTTCAATACATTTTGTCAACCATGAGACGACTTTTGTTTTCCTTCGTTGCAGAAGTGTCCAGCCAAATAAGGATTTGCAACTTCTCCGCTTTCACTTTCTCCTCACGTCATCAGAAAAGTGTTTTACACCCAGATGTTCGTTTAATTTAGAGAGCATCTGATAGTCGCTACGTGCGAGATCGGAGCTTTACGAGGGGTAGTTTAAAAAATTCCAATCCAATGAGGTCAACAACTTGTGTTGCCCGAGCGGTGTGTGAACAAGCGTTGTCTTGAAGGAGACACTCCCATCCCAGCTTCTTGCGGCGATTGTTTTGAAATTGCGTTCAAACGTGATTAAAATGTTTGAATGCAATTTCAAAACAATCGCCGCAAGAACGTGATAAAAAATAAATTATCTGGGATACAATATAGCCTATGATCATTCTAAAGACTTAGAACAAAAACTCTCTAAGCTACTTGGTACAATGAAGCAACATCTGCTAAAGAAAGTAAGAAAAGCCACTGTTCTTAAATTTTATAGAAATATGGCGGTTCCAGCCCTCTTGTATGGTTCAGAGGCATGGACAATAAAAACTCAACAGAGAAGAAAGATTGAAGTAGCAGAAATGAGGTTGCTGAGACCACTAGCGGGATACTCTTTGAGGGACCACAAGAAAAAGACATTAGGTCAGAATTTCACGTTTGCAATATAGACCAAATATTAGATTCACATAGATCCCAGGGTACGACCATCTTCAGAGAATGGATAGTTCGCGTATCCCCCTTCGAAGTTTTTGGATACAGACCGCAAAACAGAAGAAATATAGGACGTTCGCGACTGCGATGGAATGATCAAATGAAACTCCTGGAAACGGAACAGGCCTAAAGGCCTAATCTATGCTGTATATGATGATGACATAATTAAAATTGTCATTTCGCACCCATTTTGTCACATGGTGCCATGACGTAAGGTCCGTCCCATAAACTGAAACGATTTCGCGAAGAATCTCGGCGGTGCTGATGCTCTTGGCGTCGAGGTAGCCTAACATAGCTCACTTCGCACTTGGCAGCTGGGAGTGAGAACACTTATCGTAAAGCGTCACCTCAACAAGAGCCGGGACGTTTCTGACGCCCGTTACCACTCGTTCGCTTGAGCTAGCTTTCTCCTACCCAGCAGTGGTACCAACATTTTCTTGCGAGAGATATGCGTTTTGTAATATGACTTTCCAGATACCCCTCGCGTATCATTAAAAACTGTGATATTTTTGTACTGAAAACTATTTGTTTTGTCGTTTACTACAAACTTACGTACTAGACATAAATATACTATAGGAGAAGCACCTCCATTACGTGAAAAATTCGTCGAATTGTTTCATGAATACTTGAAGGGAGAATTTGTTTTTAATGCGCGTTGGATGAATTGTGTTTCGGCCAAGGAGTGCATTTAATGTGGAGATTGGTGGTAGGGAGAAATAGAAATTGGAGGATAGGTAATTGATATGGTTGTATTTGGATTTGGTGTTCAGTTTTTTGAGGAGTCGGAAACGAACAAATGGGCGTTGTTTCTTAGATAATGGTTTTGGAGAACTTGTACTTTGTTACAATGGTTTTGGTGGCGTTATTCCAGATGAGGCTCTCGAGTGTAAAAGAGTACGAGTCTTAAGATGGTTTTGTATATTATTATTGGTGTGTTATACGGCAGTGGGGAATTTCCATTTATAATAGATACAAGACAAGGAATTCAAATAAAGAATAAACAAGGAATAAATATCTAGAAATTTTTGAAAGAAAAGTCATATTCTATAAACTCAACTAAATCACAACCTACGATAATTACATTATGAAAACTTAAAATGCCCAACACCACTAAAAATTAAAAATTAAAATTTAAAATCGATCAACAAACATCAACCAGTGAGATATTTAGGAGTACTTCTAGATAGAAAACAATGGTACTTCTAGATCAAAAACGTGGAAATATATTAAATAAATAGCCAATAAAACAACAGTGCAAGTAATAAAACTATATCCACTCATAAATAGCCTCTCTAGTCTAAGCATTGAATCCGGGATAACGTTACTCAAATCAATTATTAGACTATCCCTTACTTATAATTGCCCTGTCTGGGGTGAAGCCGCCAAAAGTAACTTAGTGTAAGTTCAAAATAAATTTTTAAGACGCGTAATGGTACGTATCAAATAGGAGAAATAGATACGAGCTGAAAATAGAAAAATGGAATACTTAGTTAAGAAGATTACGAGTATATGTAAAATGTTTTGAGGACTTGCCAAAGGCGGATTGTGTTAAAACTTTAATCTAGGACGTTCAGCAGAAGACATTTAAATTATATCAAGATCCCCAAGGATAAACTACGCTCACCATAGATAAACGCTTCAACAAGAATACAAATTGAATATAAAGGATTGATAAAGACTCAAACAATAGAACATTACAATTTCAAAATAAAAAATGCAAAGATTAAATTACGAGAAACCTATCAAAGTAAGAGGGAGCTTCGAATAAATGAACTCTCCGCCTGTCTATGCCATAACCCAGTTCTGGTATTATAACATGCAAAACTCTGTAAAATCATTGGATTGAACAGATAGAAAATAAAGATGTTAAAAAAAGAAATCCTGTTCTCTTTCACATTTATGAAATCATGAAATGCAAGTCTCGAGCGAGGGCGGTAGTCATAGTTTACTGTGGCGTGAATTCTTACAGAGCATATCCTTTTTAGATAAAATCAGAAAAGCAATCACATTATTAAAACACATTTCTTTTTCGGTATTTACCTCCTTGCATGAATTGATAAGATGGGATATGGGATGTCAAATTATTTCCATTTTTCGAAACGCGAACGAGAAGACAACGTTTTAGATATGCTTCATTCATCTCCTACTCTTCTGCGACTATTATGTCCCGAGAAAGGAATCCTATTTACGAGCTCATTTCCTCTCTTACGATTTTCGCCGATTACCATTTCAAGTAATCGCTATTGCTCACTGATGAGCATCACCTTTAAAGGCACAGTCGGATGCATATTTGACTCCTTGGTGTCATTCCCTTTATCCCTTCTGTTAAAAGTAGCCAATACACGCATTAACGTGCACTTAAATTATGACTAAAAGGTACTATTTTTTCAAATCTTGAAATTATCATAGTTATTTGGAACCTCGTCTTTCGCATTTAACAATAGATTTATTTAAAGATTAATATATTTGCGATATAATATATAGATATAATATTTTTAATATAAAACTCAAAAATTTCAAAACATCTGTGGTACAATAATAAAATATCTGAGAAAGAAAACAAGAAACGAATCACAACTTAAATTTTATAAAACAATGGCTATCCCCATACTTTTTTATGGATGCGAGACATGGACCATGAAAAAGAAAGATTTTAGTAGAATTCAGACATCTGAGATGAGGTTCTTGAGACAAGTAAAAGGCTGCACTTTATTAGACAAAATAAATAGTGGCGTAATCAGAGAAGAATTAGAAGTACTCCCATTAATAAATAAAGTACAAGAATACAGGACCCGATGGTCCCAACATCTTCACAGAATGAATAGTGATCGCATCTCAAAACAAATATATCACTACAGACCTCATGGTAAAAGGGATGTCAGCCGCCCAAGATTGAGATGGCATGCTGAAGACGGAACAGGAGTATCTCCTAAACCCTGAAGAGATGATGATGATGATGATGATGATGATATATTTGCGGAACTAAAATCTTCGAAATTATTTTCTTAGTGAATTACATTTTTTTATTATTCCTTTTTATGGATGTGAATGCACGCTAATATGCGTAAGCTAAAAACAAACGACGCTTTATTTCAAATAAAAGAAATGGAATTGCCATTAATTATCGATCACCGCAGGTGCTCTCAGAGAAGAAAATAGGCGCCTTCTTTTACTGAACTTTCTGGTTTTGAAATTCTGGTTGGGCCTGCTCCTTGCTGTGGCAAAAAGCAGTGAAATGACCATGTAAGTTCATACAGTTGCTGACAGTGTTACCTTCTTGTAATTACAGTAATGCAGAAGATTTAAAGTTTCCGGTGCAGGTCCTCGGAGATATCGAGATCAAAAGATGCCGTCCGACGCAAGAACGAGATACATGAGTGTGTGGTTTTGCGTCAGCACTCCTTCTCAAGGAAATGCTTTCAATCCATTTATGCCAGCGCCTTTTGTTAATGTAAATAAAATCAATAATATATTGTTAGTGAGGTTAAACCATTCACTTGGATCGTGTATCGCTTATTAATCAACTACTTTTTCTTCGAAGTAAAGTAATATTTGGTATATTTCATTTTGTTATTTCATGATGTTTCCTTATTATTCTTAAAATGTTCGTCTTACATGTAGTTCTCTGCGCGCGCGCGTGTGTGTGTGTCCGTGTCCGTGTTCCCTACATATGTGTGTGTGTGTCCGTGTATATATTTGTATTGGTTAGACCTCTTCCGGTCCCCTATTCAGAGCAAGTGAGATGTCATTCTATTGGTCTCGATCACGTGGTGAAGAACTAAACATTTTTCTTTCCCCATTGTCCTTCCCTGTCATTGTGATAGAATTCTCAAAATCACGTGATTTTTAGGGGGACGGGATATGAAACTGAAATTCGTTAGTGAGGATTTTAAGACACATACGATGAGATACGATGAGACACATACGATACGATACATATGTGAGCGATAGCTCATTCGATTTCTGTCAACAATATCAAACGATTGGATATATTTGTAACAGGACCCTTTTTGAATATTTTGAAAGAATTCTTACAAAAAATAATTTTTTTAGGATTTCAAGGCACTTATAGTCGTGAAATGTTGTGAATTACAATACTGTATTTTCGGAAGCACATGAATTACAAAGACTTGTATCATCAGAGTGATGGCAATTATACCTAATTTTGTAGTTTTTCATAAAAGCTTTAAATAAAGTATTTCTATTGATACTTTTTCATGTAAGTATCGTGACCAAAGGTAGAGGAGTCAGGTAACTGTAATATGATTAAAACTTCCTCTTATTATGAAGTTTTTGGTACATATACAAAAATAACGAGAAAATACGCGCAGGCGGCAACAAGATTTCTTAGTTATTAGTAATTACATAATTAAATAACAAAACATTGAATGAATATCTTTTTCGTTTGGATTAATATGGCCAATAACGATTTAAAATCTGAATATCAGAAAATTTGCTGTATATTGTAAAGGAGAACTAATGTCATCGATGAAGTTCGATGAAATCTCAGCTAATGCATGACAGTGTCGTCAAGGTTGCAGTACATCTTAAAACCTTTCGCCCAGGAGCTACCAACTTGCCAGGTCCGCAACCGGACAGACGGACGAACATATAGTCAGACAGAGAAACGTTTTGCCGTTAATAGATTTTTCGGTATCAACGACTCAAAACATGCATTCTGACGACACAATGTGTTAAGATCTGAAATGCATTCTATATCTCTATGTAAGGTAGAAATAATTTTGTTTAAATCTTCGCCACATCCCTCCCCGCCCTACTTTTCCTGCTTCTTGTCCCCGCTTCGCTCGCTCACCGCGCTCTGCTTTGCCTGCTCTTTCACCCTGCCCCTCCCTTTCCGTCTCGTCCTATTCTGCCTTACCCCTACCATAGACTAAAGAGGTGTATAATTCTATTACTATTCTATTCTTTTATATAATTTTAAGCTATAATTCTTTACTCTATGCCCCTACCGTGCCCCGAATATGCACTGACCATTATCCGTCCACTCCCGTTCTGCTCCACAGCCTGCCCAGCGGCACCGCTATACCTAGATGCACTACGATTTGCATTAAAACAAATTTTGTTAATAACCATTATCGATGGAGTTTAAATGTTTCTTTAAATTTTTGGTAACATCACAGTGAAATATGCTTATAAAGAAGGCAAAAATCTGCTTTTCCCAGTTATCTCTGAATTTTCAAAAATTGCAAATGTTTGAAATTTGTGTGGCGTCTCCTCACGAATAGAAATTGAAAATAAAGATTTTTCCTGGAAATCAGTTTTGTTTTCCATAATTAGTTCTCTCATTAAGGGCATGAACATTTTTGATTTTTTTTGTAGTTTTTGCAGAATATTGCCTGAAATGTGTCTAATATTAAAAATAGCAAAGTACGTACCAATATACACGAATTTCTCAAAAACGACTTCAATTCTTTTCTGTAAATTTTTTATAGGGATAGTGCTAAATGTACTCTATAAGATGAGATAAACGTAATTATGATCTAGTCTTTTGGTTTTTTAATTCCAAAAATGTAATTATTTTGACGTCTCACACGCCGTTCATATTTAGCGGCGATTTGTTTACATTATTGCATTTATGAGCACATGAGATTCAAATGATGTCTTATAAAGTTTCTCGAAAACAAACACAAGAAGCTCGAATTTCCTCAATATCAGAAACGCTCGAACGCCATTTTCTCAAAAACAGCTCCAAATTTTTCTTTAATTTTTTAAAACGGATAGTGCTAAATTAACTTAATAACATAACATAAATACCACTTTGATGTATTAAGTTGTTTTTTCAAAAATTACAGGAATATTTTTTTTTTAAAATCTCTCACGTCTTTAGTATTCATTTTATCAGTGATTTGTATGCATTATTTCATTTATGAGTAGAAGTGCTTGAAATGACTTCCAATGAAGCTTTTCGAAAACTCAAAAGTTTCCTGTGAAAGAGAACTTCAAGTTTCGCATTTACAATAACCCTTACACGACACTTTCATTTCAGTTATTGAACGAATATTTTCGTATAGGACTAGACAATACTCTTCTATAATATTCTTAAAGTAATATTTCGGTTCAACCATTAGGAAACCGAAAAAATGAGAAATTAAAAAAAATATATAGTACTTTGGGCAGCAATAGATGGCAGCTGACAAGAGAATGGGACAAGATCGCAAAGCTAGTCCAGACCAAAGAAATTAGAAACTAGTAAGAGAAAGTCTATGCCATTCTGTACGAGTAGCACCACCAGTTTCTTTTCTGCAAACAAATGTTTTAGAGATGAAATTGTCGTCCAAAGGACAACAAATAGATGATTTTACCATTTCATGAAAATAATATATTTTTGAATAAATGCAATTACTAAATGTAGGCCTATGTGACCAAGACATATTACAAATAAACTTTAAGTCATTTTTTCATTCGTTATTATGGGAGGTAAACTACTAAAAATTATAAAATCGTAGTTTTTTTGACATTGTTTTCGTTCATAAAATCTGCATGATGCACCCGCTCGAATTTCGGATCAAAGATTTTCTTTCGCTATCATATCTCTGACATACCGCTACTCCTTTCACGACCCGACAATCTGTGAAATTCCAAAACTTCTCTCACGTGTACTCACAATATAATTCATTAAATTGATTTGAGGGAACTTAAAGGTAGTGATTTGTCGGAGGTGCTGAAAGAAAGTATCTCTTAAGACAAAATTTTCATGAATAAACACATCAGATAATGATCTGACAGTTATCTTCTTAGCTATTGTTTGATGATTAATATATATATTAATGTGACACTCCGTGTGACCAAATTTTTACCAACAGCGATAGTATCAATTTAACCCTATTTATTCGGAAGCTTAAAAGAGAGAAATGATCACCTATAAAATGTCTATTGTTAACATATTTGGAAAAGGTAGCGATTCGCCGTAAAATGTTTTAAAGTGCCAGAGATTTTTCTCCGCATCCTCGGTCAATTTGTTGGACCCGAATTTTCCTGGAGCGAATGAGGGTAACCGCAGAGAATTTTTTGTGTGATCGTACGGTCACGGAATTTCAGACAGAGGTCCTTTTCCTACAGTCATTATTTACAAATCGACATATCATCATCGTTTGGAGAAACAAAACGAAAAATACACGGAATCAAGACAGAAGCTACATGACTAGGCGACAAAATACGAAACATAAATATTAGGTTTTGGCTTAAAAATTGATTCATAAATGCTTTTTTTTCTACGACATAAAATGGAACAATGAAATAAAGAATATTTAAAGTATGAATAATAAAACGATCTACGTAATAGATATGGAATCCAAATAAAATGGTTTCCTATTTTTAAAAAGTCTTGTTTAAAATGCAAAACAAGAATTTTTTCATAAAGATAAAATTGTTAAATTGAATTCGTTTCATGAAGTTCTAAGCAGTACTTTGTAAGATGACTATAATTATGGAGGTGTTTGTGCTTGCATAAGTGACATCGGAAGTGCTAGGACATATTTAACATCATCTGTAAATTTGTCTATGAACATACATAAACGTATTTCGTTCCTGCCCTTATGGCTCTCAACGAATTTTTTTCAATTATTTATACTTCCTTCAACTCTTCCTACATCATCATCATCATCATCATCATCCATCATCCATTCACTCCTTACTGTAAGTTCTATTTAACGCTGAAGATTGTACGCAAGTTAAGGTGTTAGGTAAGTGTTCATTGGACTTTCTGATTTTTGTAGAGATAATGTATATACTTGTACTACTCTTGGGGAATACATCTTATAGTAAGAATTTACCTACCGCATTGAAGATTACATGATATAAATGTTCGTTTACTGCAAGTTTGTTTCGCCTTCCATACTGCGGACACTAATACATGCTACAGCTGATATGGATGATCTTGGCTGACCGGGTGACGCCGCGTCGAAGGCTGTGTTGTCGACGTTACTTCCTCAGGGCTGGTCTGGGCAGACCTGAGGAAGACCACAAAAAGATGGTCGAAACGTCGGCAACACAACCTTCGACGCGGCGTCACCCGGACAGCCAAGATCATCCACATGACTCCGGCCGCGGAAGCCTACGACTTACAGCTGATATGTCACGATAATCATCCTACATCATTAGAATATTTCAGAATTCGTTTCGAAAAGTCATTATCCTCTTTCTCTTCTTGGGGCACTAACCAGATCCATACGGCGCTTGAGTAATGACAAACGATTCGGGAAGCCCGAAACGCACGACTACATTCGCACCGCCACCGGCTCGATTAGGCTTCGGCAAACGTTAACCGTACACACCCTCCCGCACGCATGCGGTGCGTGAATGGAGGAGTCAGGGCAAGAAGGGGGATGGGCCGCCGGGGCGACAACGAGGCCGCGTGAGGGATGAGGACGGGGAGGGTTGGCGAGGAGCGAAACAGGCGGAGGACGGCGTCGGGGTGCGGGGGGGGGAGTGCACTCGGCGTGCGGCAGCGGCGCCGGGCGTCGCGGCGGCGGCGGCGGCGGCGGCGGCGGCAGAGGCCGTTGTGCAGCGATTGGTCTCGGGCGGGCAGCTGCAGGCGCATTCGCCACGCCGCCGGGCTTTGAGGCGCGGCCCCGCGGCCGCGTGTGGGTCCTCGCGCCGCGGCGGGGCGGAGAGGGGCGGGGCGGGGCGCGGTGGACCAGCGGGGCAGCTGCACCGCTTGCAGCCGCGCGCGATTCGCGACGCCCTCGCCCGCCATTGTTGCGCCGCCCCGCCCTGCCCCGCCCCGCCCCGCCTGCTTCGCACCCTCAGCCGTGCACAGTGCTCCCAAATGACGCCGTATGCGCGGATTGTGTGATCTCTGATTCCCGAGATCATTCGACCTACAAAGAATTATAAAAATGTGTAAATTTATTAATAAAATCAGTTTGAATGGTTAGGACCCTTCTTCGTGATCTTTCACGATATTTGTTTGCTTGGTGATAGATGTACCAAAGTAATTATTACACCCTATGCAATATTTTTTTAAAAATATCTACTATCTTTTATGTTTTCCAAGAGGCTTTCATTATTTCACTTTGTCACTTTCTATCGCTCTACTTTTTCCCCCTTTTCGTTCACCATACGCTTGTACTTTCATTTTTTAATTTGAAAACCATTCAAATTCTACCAGTCTTCTGAAATTTGTGGAACTCATACTACACTTATTTCCATTAGTCCCCAGTTTCGTAGCTTGCTTATCTGTCTTTCCTGAGATTCACCATTAATTATTTTTCAAAACCTTTTTTTTAATAAAAAACGATTATTCTAGTCAATTTTTAGAAGTATATATTTTAAAGACTTCTCGACCTCATATGTGAGGTTCTCTCATATACGAGATCACATGAGGTCGATAGGTATTTAAAATATATACTTCTAAAATTTGACTGGAATCATTTTTATTGCAATGTTTGGTTTATCCAGTGATCCCTGAATATTTATTTATTTATACAATTAATTACATAATTTATTTATCTAGGCAACGCACGTCTGAGCGTCCATTTTGGACCAGTGTGCTGCCCCCCCCCCATTCCCCGCTTGCTCCGAGGGCCGAAGACCCCGATGCTAAAGGGACCCGTTTTCCCCTCTCCCTCCGCCGCCCCGCTCCTACTCCGGCGCTGGCCCGCTTTTTGTCCTCGCTCGCTCTCACATTAGCGCCAAATTATGCACGTTGGAATCGATTAGCGTGAGAGAAAGAAGGGCTTCACGGGAACCAGTTGCGATTTTTGTCGAATCAAGAACTGAAGAGGAAACGCACGCGAGACGGACAAGTTATTTGTGAAACCGGGTATTAAGGTTAATTCGAAATTACACGTTGATATTGGGATGAAGGGGTTAATCTTCTCCGGCTTCTGAATTCAAAACATTTGTAGAAAGGCGTGTTCGTAGAAAATTGTGCTGTTTAGCTTGTCTCGGTGTTGAAGGAGGACCAATAGAAATTGTTTCGTTATATGTTTTAAATGCTATAGATTAATCTTTATTTTGTGTAATTATAAGAAAATCGCACAATGTTTATTATCGCCAGAGTGTGGATGCGCAGTGCAGTATTCGTGTTAGTACACGTGTGTATTAAATGTGTTTGTAAATGTAGCATTTGAAACGTTCAGGGATTGTTCGTCAGGTCTGTTCTTTAGATAGATCTTTAGATTAGTACTTTAGATAGTTCGTTAGATTAGATTCTCGACTTTTTGAATGTTAATCTCTCGCTTTTTTAAATTTATTATTATTATTATTATTATTATTATTATTATTATTATTATTATTATTACTATTATTTTTTCATCTTTCAACGATTAATAGTTAAATTGTTGGGAAGGGATTCTGAAACTCAAGAAAGCGTGCGCAGATGATTTTCTCCCCCATACGTCACATACAGTTTTTGACTGTTTCTGACTAAATAAATAGACTGACATCTCAAAAAATTGTTCTGCTATTCTATGCCTCCTTGCAGTGTTTTATCTTAATTTTCTTCCTGCAGATACAAAAGTTTGTAAGTGTAATTCAGAAATGAAAAATAAGTGGTAGTAAGTCATAAGGGTAAACAAGTATCACATTAATTATGACTGTTATTAATCGAAATCTGTACATTTTCTTGTGTGTCTTTCTTGTATGTGGGGATTTAATCCAAAATGTAGAGCTTTGAAGTACTTTTTTTATGTACTTTAAAAAAAAGTATGTGTATTGAAAATCAATATATAATATTGTAGTGTTATTTGTTTCTTTTTTAACTTTTACTTCTAGAATGGGCGTACAACTTCAGTGTTTATTCTTGACTGAAATGTCTTATATTGGAAAAACTATTATCCTCATCAAAATATTTTTCTCTGAGCAAAAATTGTATGTAATAAGCGGTAAATGGAAGAGAGTTATTTAGAAAAGAATGATTTCTCGAATAAAAAATATATACTGTAAATGTTGCAAGTATTATTAAATACCTAGGGGAAAAACAAAATTATGTTGCACATTGTTACTCTCTTTTCCTGTCTAAGAAATTGAAGGCGATTGATCTTTTAGAACACGTTGGGAGTCATTCTGTTTCCCGGGGTCGCGGGGCGGATGGTGAGAAATCCACTGAAGTCCAGCCAAGTAGTGAAATGGTATTGTAGCGGGAAGGATGAGGAAGAAATATTACAGAAGTTTATCTTCATCGTTTTTCTTTTCAACTCATCTCGTAAAAGGGAAGCGTTCAGATAAAATTAGGAAAAATTGCCGTAAATTCCTTTTTACAGAATTACAACCTACAGAGAAGTTAGTACATTTTGGAGAAGTTTTCCGTTAAAAAATCGTAGTTATTTACGAACCAAGGGCGTTATGAGGGTTATAATGATCGATCGGCGACAAAAATACCGAGGGCTTCAGAGAACCAGTTATTAGCCCTTGGTACAAAATATTTTATCTTTTATCTAATTTTAATGATTAAGATTTACTTATTTAATAATTAACTGGATCTTAACTTGACTAGATTTATCTTTTCATATTTTCCCCTTCATAAGAGAACATGTGGAATCATTCAACTGTTTTCATATTTGCCTCGTAATCACGATCCTTTCAATCCAAGTAAGTTATACAGTGTTTATTGAGCTCTGTATCGAAGGAAATAATAAGCAATAACGTATCACTAAAAAATGAACTATATTAAATTTTCGTTTAATTATCTCTGAGGTTTTCTTTCGTAATGCGAGCGGTTTCGACACTAGAGCGCGTGGAAATGTAGGATGTAACGGATGTAACAGCTTCGTTGAGGCGGCGACGGGTTCGTGTAGGAGGAGCCGAAGCTGCGCTTTTCGGTGATTTCTAGACATCGGATGTTTAGGCACTAAAAATACGTCTTTTAGGTACCTAAAAAAGGCAGTGAAAATGTGAAGAATAAGGAGAAAAAAGGCACTGTCATACACAATAAAATGAAAAATTGTTTGTAATTTTTGTCTATATAATTTTGCAAACTTAAATGTACAAGACAAGTACGCACATTTTAATGTAAAACAAAATTTAGGTACTTACATCTCTTTTACATTTTATTCTAAATAGTTTGCTTTGCAATATATTACCAGTAACTTTTCAAGGATTACAATTTCAAATTAGCGATGATTGGGAGACAAAATTAGTTTGAATGCGGAGAAGAATCTCTCAACATTTACTGATGTGACTGGCATATATTTTAGAAGTTCAATTTTAGCAACTTAAACCTTTTGGATATTGTTAGGAATTATTTCCTTCTGAGAATTATTTGCTCTTAAAATTTCGGTGCCCTCGGAGTATTGTCAATGGACCATCTTCTCAGAACATGGCTGGTATTTATGAAATAGAGAAATGGAAAAAAATCTGTTAGTATACTTTTAAGAATTCTCCTATATTTTAATATACAAAGATGTGAATTGAAGGTTTAATAATGAATGGTCACGTTGGGACATGGCTGTTTTCTTCGGTATCTTAGCATTGGATATAAAAATAATACGAAAACGGTCAGAGAGTCAAAAACTTCTAAAAAAGATATTTATGCAAAAAATGCGCGTATGCGAAAAAAAAGCAAAAATAAGCAATATAAAACTTCGTCATATGTCATAATTTGTCATGATTCGTGCCCATATATTACGAGCCTTTAAATATGTTCGCTAGAAAAATATAAGCATTCCCCTAAACATCCGATGTCAATTGGTTACAGCTTCTTCTCCACTGTACGCCTCTGGAGGGGGCAATTTATTTTTATAGCTTGTACCACTGTACTACTGCCTTCATGTTTAAGCAGCTTAAGGGGACATTTTCTTATTAAAACTCACTTAATTTTATATCATTCTAATTGTGCAGTTTATATGTGTGCCCTTTGGTATACCTACATGAACTTGAATATTTGCCCCCCTTAACACTCAGTAACGTTCTTTTATTCGGTTTTTCGTCTTAGTTAAGTTTACTTTCTTTTTAATTCACGCATCGTGCATTATCCTCCCTATCATTTGCACTCTTCATTCAAACCCCTCTGGGTGCGCGGGGAAGGCATTCGGCTGCACCTCTCCCACCGCCACGGCGTCCGCGCTGGCTCCGTCGCGCCGTGCAAACCGATTTGGACCCTTCGTTAGCGCTGCTCTCCGGCCCTCGCCCTCCTCCGCCTCGCCACGCCTCGCCACGCCACGCATCGCCTCGTCACACCTCAGCTCGCCGCTACCTTGCTTCGCCCCGTCCGGCCTCCCCCACTACCCGTTGCCGCTCTCCGACTACCCAACACCCACGGTGGTTTGTTTTCCATCGTCCCTTCACTCTACGCCTCACTCCTACTCGTCCACCGGGAGCGGTAGCTCAGTGCATTAACTGATGTCACTGAAGCGCCTCTGACCGGGAGGTCCTAGGTTACACTCCCCACGGCGGCAGGATTTTCGACACTAGCTTTTCAGCTGGGTCGAATTCAGTCGCTGTCTGGAGGAGAATTCTAGCGGCCGGCTGATTTGATCGGTAGTTTTCCGTGGTTTCTCCGATCAACACCAGGCGAATGCCAGAGCAATACCCTACCAAACGGGCCACGGACCCCGCGCAATCTTTCCTTCTTCTTCCTTGTCATATCCTCTCCCCTTACACACACACACTTACACTAACATGCACTACACTACCACATATTCCGGGAGACCGGTCGGGAGCTTAGAGCTTGTCCCGGCTGGGGCGGTGCCCCGCTGGTGGGAGAGTCCTGGTTAGGGGGAAACCCACTAGCCGACGGTAGGTCGGCGCCGGATCTCGCCATCCAGCAGGGGAAGATCACAGCCATCTCCCGA
>BLKR01007751.1:0-31882 GCA_011170035.1 Teleogryllus occipitalis
ATGGAACGAACAGACTGAAAGAACATTTTAGTGCCAAGATCAGTAGGTTTGCATAAACAATTAAATTGCCCGAGTATTGTAATTAGCGGGCAAGATATGATTTTTGAGTATTTAAGGTAGGGAGGTTGTTGTTTATTTGCACAAGATGGAGCAAGAACGTTAATCCAGACTTAGGATTATAATTATAATAGAAATAGGATTGCAATTTGTTTATTATAATCTAGTGTGTAAGTGTATGTGCCTCTGGAAAAAGTTTAAGAATACATGCCTAATTTTACCAGAGCCATCCAAGTGTTTCATTAGAATTCGATCCGCCCTGTATTCTATCCATTGCAAGCTACCCCTTATTTGCCTCTCACAGGCAAGGCGAACGAACAACCTGACAGGCCTGGCGTCGGAGCGACAGTAGGCTGCCGCACGGCGCTGGTAACGCCCGAGCGGTGCTTCACACCCTCAGGGCTAACGACCCCTGATCAAAGATCAGGTTGCATTGTGTGCGGCGCGCCGGAGGCCAGTCCACGGCGTGTGTGTTCCGTCACAATATATATATATATATATATATATATATATATATATATATATAGTGTTATATATTTATGTATTTACTTATTTATTTCATGGTCTTCATAGATGTTTGAAATTGACCTCATTAATATCTCCGGACTGTCTCCAAAAATTGTTTTAATTTAATGCCACTAATGCAATGCAATTAATTTAATGCAACTATTGACAAAGAAATCTCTTTAACAGAACAAAGATATTTCGTAATAACTTCAGGCATAACGTTTTCGAAGTTTTAAAAATAAATTTACTGTAGGAAATATTTTTGCTAAAAACATGAGAACTCGGCATGTCATTACAGAAATTATAAAAGTGGAATACGTGTTTCTGAGTATTTTTTGACTTGCAAATCCAACATATGCCACAATAAGAAAATTTTCGCATACTAAACTAAACATTACCTTCTACTATTGCTCGATAATGAACGTGGTCACTACAATCTGACATTGAAACTACATTGAGTCTACATTGAAACAGGATATCTAATACTCTTTGATAACATGATATAAATTACTCGAAAAGATTCTTTTGGGAAATCCGCTGCGCGGTGAATTCGCGAAGACTTCACGAGAAGGGCGAGGGAGACCGAGGAACACGCAGCAACGACGAAACACGGACGCCCCCACGGCGACAGCGGCGAAGGAGACGGAGACTTACGGCAAGTTCTCGGAAGTGACGGAGGAGATTCAGGCTCTGATTTATTCTGCTGCAGCCCCACCCTCGGCGGTGGGCCAGAAGAGGAAAAGGCAGGATCGGAGGAAACGCAACCTGAAGGGAACACCGGAGGCGAGGTCATGACCACATGCTCGAAGTCAGCAGGAAATGACGAGTACAGTAAAATTAATATGTATTGAGAAGACAAGAAGAGGAAGGGGTCGGGGAAACTAGTGCTTACCCACAGGTCTGGAACTTTTGTCAGCCAGAGGGAAACATAAGTTATATTACTATAAGGCGTGTCTTCTTTTCTACATACACTTCTGGCTGATTTCTACGCACATACTGTAGTTCTATGAACACGTTTGTTCAACATTTCGATCATAATGTTTGTTTTTGGGAGCCATTCTAAAATGTTTGGGTTGGGTTTATGAAATGAGTGTTATCATTCTTCTCCAGGCACCATCAATTAAATAATGATACAAGAGTGGAGAGAGGAGTAATAATGCATTATTTCGGTACAATTACCACCTGACGTTTGGATATCAGTCACCTGACTGCTTCTCCAAATGCACAGAACCATTTCAAGATTTGCCCGAAGGAAAATTACAGAGAATAAAGAGGAAGGAAGAAAAGTTTGAAACCCTCAATAGTGAATTACACAAGAAAGTAAAGGTCTGAAAACTACAATACCACGAAACGTTAAAACGGTACAGGTTATTGAGAGTGGAGAAAAATACACTTAAACCTGTCATTCTGACTTCTTGGTATTCTTGAAAATGCGCGAATGGGATTTTCAGAACGAACCTCTTGTTTTCTACTCTGATGAAAAAATGAATTCTCAGAATTTCTTACGTTTCACAGACCTCTTCTTATAACGCTGGTGTGTTGTAAATCACGACAAATTCGTAACAATTACTATTTCAAGAATGTTTTTTGAGGCTGAATGCATGCCAATTTTTGACGTACTCTTTTTCCTTTTTTGTATTTTTGATGTACATACGACAAAATATGCAAAAATGAAGTACCCATAATTTCAAGAAAGGAAAATGCAAATGATGTAAGAAACGATGAACGTAATGTGCGTCAAAGATGCAAGTATAAGCTGAATTTACGATGAATGGAAAAGCAAAGAATATAAATAAATGAGAGCTAAATAAAAGAATTGTTGAATATATACGGAGAAAGAAACGAAGTCATCAGGAAACATGGAAGAGCTCAAATACAGTAAAGGGAAGAAAAATGCTATTAAACATGCAAAAATATCACAGCAAGCAAAAAAAGGAGAATTTCACAAGAGCAGTTGTTATAGAAACGAGAGTATAAAGTCTAAAATTTTAAGCAATGTACAAAGAAAGATGATGCAATAAAGAAAGAGAAAAGGACGTGCCCAGGCAGCGGAAGGGAATGGCATCAAATCATCAACAAGAGCTCAACCAGAAGTCGGCTGCCACAACACGGAGTGCGAAGGCGCAAATCCAACCAAGAGAGAAACGAGGCGCGGGGATCTGTCACGGCCGTGGCTGGGGCAGGGGCAGGGGCGAGGGCGAGGGCGAGGTCGGGGGCGGAGGCGGGGATGGAGGCGGAGATAGAGTCGCGAGTGCAGCGGCGGTACCGCGCGGCGGGCTCTTCTGTTTCCGCCTGATCCCTAATCTGTGCGTTCATTTCCGCGTGGCGGCAGGATCCCCGCGGGCCCCGCCCCGCCCCCTCGTTCCGTCCTGCCGCGCCCCGCCCCCACCCCGCGTTGCTTCGCTCCGCTCGGCGCCGCGCCAGGGGAGGGGCAGCCTCGGCGAGGCGGCGCGAGTCAAATTTCGCCCGCTAATAGTCGCCGGGGAGGTTATTAAAGCGATATTTCTTACATGCGACGGGACTCGGGGAGCTGGCAGGGGAGGAGCGAGGCCCATCCTCCTCGGGGAAGGTACGGGAGGGGGAGAGTAGTCGGTAGGAAGGAGGCGCTGTGGTTTGAACGAGGAGTCGCGGAAGGAGAAATGCGACGAAAAATTTCGGCGTTCGGAGCAGAATGGGAGGGAGCGAGAGCTTTAATTCAGGAATTATACACGAGGTGGATAAGCAGAGCATGGCATAAGAGATAGCTCCGACAGCGGGGTATAGAATGGAAGGAAATAGTTTTGTATGACGTGTGGGATGAACGGGAAAAAGAGGTAGGGTGGAAAGGCAAGAAGTGTTCTAATTCGGGCGCAAAGAAGAAAACAAAATTCTGTATAGATGAGCACGTGGATACAAGTTCACATTGGGCAAGTGTCTGCCTCCAGTCCCATGAAGGGATTTATAAATACGTTGTCGTTTCGAGAACGATAGTAAAAAGCAGATTAAATGATGTTGCGGATGAGGTGAACAGCGGGATAATGGGTTAGGGTTAGTGGGTAATGGATAAGTAGGATGGAAGATGGGGTTTACGATATCACGTGACGAGGAAAATTGTGTGTGGTGAATTGAGCGAGTGGTGGCGAGGAGCAGAGACTTGGAAGATGATAATGGAGAATTGGCGTGGAGAGGAGGGGAGGACGGGTTTGAGACGTGGTGGAGAAAAGGAAAAGAGGAATTTTTTGGGAGGGGAAGAGACTTGGATGATGGGCTTGGAATATGGGTGGCAAGATTGGCTGGAGTAGAACCTGGCCTGGAGGCCAGTCCTGGAGGTGAGGAAATGGCCTGGAGGACAGTCGTGGAGGAGGGACTGTGGGAAGGCGTGGAGGAGGGATTTGAAAGAGGGGCGTGTAGGACGGACGTGGAAGATTCGTGGAGGGACGGGAAGAGGAGGAGAAACGACCAGGAGGGGTAAATAGGAGGGGCGAAGAGTAGAAACTTTAATGCGTGGCGTGGATGAGGGGTGGAGGGACGTAAAGAAGGGCTTGGAGGTGGGGCGTGGAAAGGGAGTAGGGTTGTGGGCGGTGGAGAGGGGCTGGATTGAGGGCAACAAGGGAGATTGTGGATCATGGGAGGGCATGATGGAAAAGAAACAAGACTTGTTAATCTGGAACGGCCCAAGAGACTAGGGTGGAGTTGGGGAGGGTCGAGAATGAGGGGTAAAGCAAATGAGAAAGACGGTGATGTTTGATAGACGGGAAAGCCGGACGGGCGAAAAGGAAAGCGGAGAGAGAGTGAGAGAGAGTGAAAGGGAGAGAGATTGAGAGGGAGAGTAAGAGAGAGAGGGTGGGAAGGTGAGGAAAGGCACGCAGGAAGGTGGCGCAGCGGGAGGGAAAGCACTTTCTCGCCGCGTGCATGAATATTCAGCGCCTGCCGTGCATTAAATAGACGCGCCCCGGGTCCTCCGAGGCGGCAGGAGCTGGAGGAAAAGAAGAAAGGCCGCGCGCGGTTCACATATCCACAACGACGCTAACGATTTTCGCGCATGCGCCAGTGCATTCTAGGAAGGCATTGTTATTCATCATTAATGGACGAAGTGGAGGGGAACGTAGTTTAGAAACGCGAGATGCTGGCACGGTGATTTCTGTCTATTTTGGGCGAGCCGTCTACATACGTCAAGAATTTCCTCTTGCTTTCCAGGAATTGTTCCCTGACGGCATTTCACCTGCGTTGCCAGTGGTTAGTCAATTTATAATCAAGAAGTGCAGCAACAGTCCTTCCTACGCAGGAACAGCAAGAGAATTGTCCTAGCTCTTTACAAGGTGTTTCGTACGTGATGTAAGACACGTGACCTCCTTTCTTCACTGCAGAATCTGCAAATCGATATTGCATTCACTTACTATCAATGGAAGTGTTTTATCGTATCTGTATGAGGAACGAATATGTTCCTCATACATATTGAAATACTTTTGTATCTGAGGAAAATAACGGGCGCGCGACTATCGTTTGATTAAAATTAATTACAGACAATGGAAAAAATCATGAATAGTGTTCATACCGGGAGAGGTGGCTCAGTTCAATGACTGATGTTACTGCTGTGCATTTGACCTGGAGGTTCTAGGTTCGAGTCTTAACGGCGACAGGATTATCGACACTAGCTTTTCAGCTAGATCGAATTCAGTCGCTGTCTGGAGGAGAATTCTAGCGGCCGGTTGCTCTGATCGGTAGTTTCTCGTGGTTTCTCCGATCGACACCAGGCGAATGCCGGAGCAATACCCTAACAAACGGACCACGGACGGCGTACGATTTTTCCTTTCTCTTCCTTGTCCTATCTTCCCCTTATACACACTTATACTAACATGCACTACACTAGCACACATTCCGGGAGACCGGTCGGGGGCTTAGAGCTTGTCCAGGGTGGGGCAGTGCCCCGCTGGTGGGAGATACCTGGTTGGGGGAACCCCGCTAGCCGAAGGTAGGTCGGCACTGGATCACGCCATCCAGCAGGGGAAGATCGCCGCCATCTCCCGAGGAAAAATATCCACTACAGTTACGTGACGAATGATCCTAATAGTTGACATGCCCGGAATCACTAGCAACCAACCAACTATGAATAGTGTTCAGGCCCGTTTTTTTGTATTCATGCATTGTGCATGAAAACGAATAAAAATGAAGTTAATTAAATAAAATACATCTCTCGAATGTATACGTTAGTATTACGTTAGTTCAAATTAAAAATTTTTGTTTAGTAGTAAAAGAATAGGAGTCCACTCTCTCGGTTGCTCAAGTGGTTAGAGTAACTCAGCGTATTTCGGGAGTTTCGGGTTCCATTCCAATTTTGGGACAGTCAATTCTTTGGACAGTAAAAAAACTACATTTTCAGTTATACTGATCATTTCGTACGCTGAGAGCTCTGAGTAGAGACCTTGTTTCTTCCACATCAAAACCTACTCGATTTAATGGATTAAGAATAGAACACTTTTGACAAGTATTGTAAAAAAATTTCCGAAATATTCCTTGACGTGCCATTCCGCAAAACTGAATGTAAATTCATTCACTGCGCGGAAAACATCAGAATGGTGTTTGGTAGTTTGTTTATGGCGAATGTACTACTTGACGACAGTTTCTAGCAAATTATATTTTTTCAATTCTCTGATAATAGAAAACAGCATGATCACATGTTGCATGACGTCATATTTTTGTAAGTTTACAGAATTCCTTTCCCAATTTCTAAGAAAGTTGAGTAACAATTCAATAAGAAAATATAATGCCAAGTACGGTATCATAAATATGACAGTACATTAACATAAACTGTATTTGTACATTTAAAAGATATATATTAATATTAGGTTTAAAGAGAATTTCTCTATTGCAGGAAGCATTTGTTTAATCATAATGCACACAAACAATTCACGTCAGATTACAACTCACTCTCACAATAACGAATAATACAACGAACACAATTTATTGTTAATAGAATAACATTTAACTCCTAAATAGGCAAGTGAAGCGCGGAGAATAACGAGAAACTCTCCACAGAATGTTTACTGCTTATTTCCCTGAGCTCGCAGCTCGGAAACGTTTTCGCAAAGGAGGCAGCTCATTTCTTCGTCCGCGTCGACGCAAACGCGCCCAGCGCCCTTCGCTCCAGAGTGTTTTGCCCCGCCTCCTTCCCTGCCACGGCCTTCCCCCTCCGCCCCCTCCTCCCTCCGCCCTTCAGCACTGCGCGCGCGCTACCAAGGTGCGAGGGAGGTAAACATCTGCCGCGGGCAGTAAACCACCTTCCGGGCGCAATTCGTGCCGGCCGCCATGCGTGCGACGGGTTCATTTAACGAAATGGAGCCAGTTCCGGCGTCGTCATGCTGAAGGGCTGAAGGGGACGGCCCGACCCGGCCCATTCACGAGACGCGCCATCCGCCGCCCTCGCCCCTCGCCCGCCGCCCACTGCCCGCCGCCCGCCGCCCGCCGCCCCCGCCGCCCGCGTGCCGCCCCCGCCGGCCGCCCCCGCCGGCCGCCCCCGCCGGCCGCCCGCCGCCCCCACAACCGCCCCTGCCCGCCGGCCCCGGCAGCCAGCCGCCACCCCCGACAACCGCCCCCGCCCGCCACCCCCGACAGCCGCTCCGGCCTGCCGCGGCCTCGGCCTCGGCGAGGCGAGGCGAGGGACTTGAAGCGGACGCTGCGGGGTCACGTGGGCTCGCGGCCGGCGGTGAGACGCCTGAGGCAAAGAGCGGCACGGAGGAGGCCCGGGAAGAGGGGACGGCGCAGTGGATTGACGTTCATGGATGATCAAAGTAAGTAGAGATGAATAGGCGAACGGAAAGGCAGGAATGAAAGGAATGATGGAAAGATTACGAAAGAATCATTACGCAGAATAAGAACATCTATCGAAGTAAAAGATACCCGTAAGAGCAAAGAAAAATCAGAAAAAAGATTGAAAGCGTAAAGAGAAAAAATAGAGGGCAATCGTGCAAACGAAACGAAAAAGGTCATTGCAGAATGACAGCAATGTGAAAAGAGACACAAGAAAGAATCGCAGAGAAAAAACTGTATAACTTGATTGATTGTTTCAGGGCGCAAATTTTATGATCATTAGTCCTTTAAGTGTAATGCATGTTTTTTTATCGTAGGCAGTGGCTGTAATCTTCCCCGCTGGATTGAGAGGAGTTCCATCGCCAACCTACACGTGGACTCGCAGGGTTTCCCCATCCAGGTATTCCCCACCAACGGGACACCGGCACCGACCCAGCCGGGAAAACCTCTAAACTCCCTATTGGCCTCCTGACATGTGTGGTAGTGTATTGCACGTAAGTGTAAGTGTATTTACGTAACGCACATAAGGAAAAATACATCGAGAAAGGAACGATCGCGAACGGTTCGTGACCCGTTTTTAGGGTACTTCTCCGGCATTCAGTTATTTCAGCTATCAGCTACTTCAGCTATCTAGCTAGATTCGAAAATGCTGCTACTGTCGAAACACGAACGCTAAGGCCGGTCAGTGGCACTGCAGTGACATCCATAGATGCCCTGAGCCATGTAATACAGCAAGTCAATAAAAAGAAAGCGTTGCGCACAGAGGCTAAACGAAACTTGGCAGAACCTCGACGTATTATGATGCTGCACAAGGACCGTATTGTAACTTAATCAGAGAAAATAAGTCGATATATACAAGAGCCTCACGACGCAGTGCTTCACAGCGGGAGCGTCAGCAAACACGGTCGAGGTAACAACATGTGGGCTGAGGCAAAAAAGACTGCCAGCAGCCGCTTTCGCTGAATCGGGGTGGTCGGGCGGAGCGGAGGGTGACGCGTATTTAACAGGGCCGTGCGGGGAGAAGGCGGCGTGGCGGAACGGGGAGTAGCGGAGAGCGAGACGACGGCGGGGCGGAGCGCCGTCAACGATCAGCCGCCGCGGCCCTCCGCTCTACAGCGATCTTCTCTCCGCTCCGCAGCGTCGCTAGAAGCTGCCGAGCCAGAGGTAATCGCGCCGATGCACGCGGCGCAGAGTACATTAGCGCGAGCGGCGCGGGAAGACGCCCCAGCCGCAGGTCACCCCGCCCCTTCCCCCACACCCCGCGCTTCGACCGCCCCTCCGGTACCGACATATCCCGTGCGCCCTACTCTGCTCACCCCACTCCGTCAGGACACGCTCACCGCTGCGCGACCCTCCCCGCTTCGCCTCGTCCCGTTGCGCCCCGCCCACTTTCCCCGCCCCCTTCCTGCCCCTCTCCGTCCCCGCACCCTGTTCCAACTCCCCACCCAGTCCCCGTACCCGTCTACATTTGAATGTTCCCCTCTCAACATTCCCCTCTGAAGCCTCCCTGTCCCCTCTCCCCGTCCTCTCTCCCCGGCCCTCTCCGTCACCCGACTCCGCCCCAACTCCCCTTCCCCTCTCCCGTCACCGTCAAGATCACCACTTTCCCCTCTCTCCGTCCTCCTCCCTCTTCACCCATCTCGGCTTCCACTATCCCCACCCCCTCCCCGCCTCTCTGCCCGTCCCGTCCACATCTCTACGTTCCTATTTCCCCATCCTCTTTCGCAATCCACCTCACACCTTCCGTCCCTCTTCCCTGGCCCCTTCCCCTCACTTCTCCGCCATTCCACCTCTCACCGTCCAATCTCTGCTCCCTCCCCCCCCATCTCACCCTGCCACGCTCTGTACAGTTCTTCATGTTTAGCCAACCCCGTCTTCCCCAACCCACACAGCTCATCCTATTACTTCCACTCCTCCTGGTTCCCTTCCCACAGATGATCCTCCCCTACGTGCTCCCCGACCCACCTCGCTCCACAAGTCTCCTCTGCCGTCTCCGCCTCTCACCTTTTCGTCGGTCCACCGCTCTCCCGCTCCGCCTCGACCATCCGCCCTCCAACCCCCTCTCCACGGAGTCGCCACCGCAGGCTGTGTGCTTTAGAGCCCGCCCGGCCCCGCCCCGCTCCCTCCCCCGCCCCGCTTCCGAGAGATAGAGGCACCGCTGCCAGCAGCCTCTTCTGTTCGCGTCATTTTGTCATTAAGCCTCGCTTCGCGATTCGCGAAGAGCGCTGCGATCACTCAACTTGAAGTTTCGACGGCAGCGTTGCAAGTTGCGCGTGAACACATTTCAGGCGTTGAAAGTTGCAAGTCTCAGTTAAATTAGGGCTAGGGAGTGCATAAATGTACTTGCACTTATATCTGCAGATTGGTCTCTTAAGCTGAAGCAACCGCTTGAAGTAGGTCACGGGAAAGATGTATACAAATCACCTTCATCGAGTAAGAAAACCCAAACAAATAAAATACATAATTTTGTGAATGAAATACATTTAGAATTAATTCACAGAAAAGAGGTTGAAACAAAATCCTTAATAACCATAAATATTACGTTGAAGTCAGGTTTACGAAACTTGGTCGGTTGGAGCATATAATTTAAACACATGGTTGTTTGTCACGTCGCGTCGCGGTGGTCGCTCTGCTGATAGAAATATATTTTCCGACACGTTGGCTCGTTTTCCTACATTCAACTGACGTTCGGTACGCGTGCCGGAAGATATTTGAATATTGTGTTGTCAACATGCCCCACACGCCCAATGAGATAAGGCTTTGCAAACCTTCTTCGGACTTCCGGCAATCATTTTCGATTACTTTCATTTGAACCTCTTCCAACTCTGCTCTTTTACGTGAGGTATGACGGTCGCCCAGTCACTTCTCCGGCCCACGCTACCCAATCAGCTATTTCGTTAAATTACCCTCAGTGCACTTCTTGGAAGTTGTTCCACCTCCGATGAGCGAGAATTATTTACTTATCATTCTTGTTCATTAAGTATCTCTATCTCATGTGGTCAACTTCCGATGCGAGTTGTGCCAAATATATATCTAGTTGCAATCAGAGACCGCATATCAAACTTTTAGCGGTAAAGGTATTTACACCGGTATAGAAATACCTTTACCTCTATTATACCCTTATTCGAAATGCCTTTAAACATACCGGTATACGACGTCAGATACGGTATTTTTATAGGATTTAACTTTAAGCGACGTCTATACCGGTAAAATACCTTTATTTGAATGTATTATACCGATATTTTCTCATGAGAGAATACCGTATTTCAGTAACATCATACCGGTGTTTTTGGGGAAATCGTTGTGATCTTACCGCTAAAAAAGCGCAACTATTGACACGGTAGAGTTTCTGACCGGGAGGTCTGACGTTTCTTGTCTCGACGGTGGTGGATTTTCGACACTAGCCATACTACTATAGATAGGTCGAATTCAGCCGTTGACTAGAAAAGAATTTTCGTAGTCGGGTTTTTTGAACGGCAGATTATCATGGTTTCTCCCATCAGTACCAGGAGAGTACCGGAGTAATACTTCAACAAACGAGCGACTGATCGCGCGTTGCCTTTTCTTCCCCATCTTTCCGCCCTAAATACACCACTCGTTCACGGACTACACTTACATTGAAAATTTCCGGTAAACCTTCATGGACGTCCATACCGGTATAGACGTCCTATAAAGGTACGATATCGGTACAAAAGAATAAAGGTATTTGATAGAGGTATTTCTGCTGGTATTCAATACATTTTTGAACCCTAATAGCAATTGTCTGCCACAGTGACGAACGCAGTCTACACTTCGTTTTACTCTCGTGCGACCACATTTTATTATGATTGAGTGAAAACCTCGTTGGGCCCTTGTGTACTAAAAATGGTGACGAACGTTGAATCACAAAATGTACTAGAGAAGTTTCATCTGTTTTAAAGTCCATCATTAAAAATAATTTTCTTTTCTATTTCTATTTTTTCTGTCGGTCTTTTTTATGTGATTCTTATTTTGTTTCTGGCGGTATATTTTGTTTGTTCAGTACAAAACCTCACTGGCATGTCCAAGCCCCTGCACTGCTGACTGTCCAGTGGGTCGTTCGTTTATCCCCCTTTGCGTTCCCCTCCTTAGCGTCCCCACTTGCGCAAGCTTCCGACACTCCCGGCCTCTTCCCCTCCGCCCCCCTCCCCAGACCTCTCCACGACGTCCTCGGCCTGGACACCTTCCCACCCTCGACCCCCGCCCCTCCCTTCACCGCTTCAACTTGCTCGGCTTGCCTCGGTGTACCTGAGCGCCGCAACTTTCCGACAAGGACCCCAGACCCTCTCCTGGGCCGCTCTCCGCACTACAGCGTGTCCAAAATTCCGCATTGTTCTAGCTCCGTCACGCCGAAGGGCGCGCCTGGTGGGCCGTATTCGAAAGTTGTAGCAAGGAACGCACAGCTCCGGAAATTGGAGTGACATGAACGTTCGAATACGATACGACTAAGCTTTTCGCAGCTTTCACTCAATACCATTAAATCTAGCTATAAACAAGATCAGAAACAACAATTTATTCGAAGGATATTTTTCTTTATCTTTTAATGATGAAGAGGAAAGAGAAGAGTAAAACCAAGAAGAGAGCATAGAAATAAAACAAAAAAGGGAAAAAACGAATTAGCAAAGAGAAATCGATAAAGACAAAGACAAGTCGAATAAGAAGGAAACGAATGAGACAAATGAGAAATGAAGAAGACGAATGAGACGAAGAAGATGAAGTTAACGAAGGAGACGAAGAAGATGAAGGTAACGAAGGAGACGAAGAAGACGAATAAGACGAAGACGAAGAAGGTGAAGAAGAAGGCAAAGAAGGCGAAGGAGTCGAAGAAGTAGGAGAAGGTGAAGAAGTAGAAGAAGGCGAAGATGACGAAGAGGACGAGGGTGACGAAGACGAAGGTGAGGAAGGCAAAGCGGACGATGAAGAAGAAAGCAAAGAAGACAAAGAAGGCGAAGAAGATGAAAGAAACGAAGAAGACAAATCAGGCGAAGACAAAGAAGGCGAAGAAAACATATAAGAAGACGAAGAATGCGAAGATGACGAAGAAGGCGAGGAAGACGAAGAGGACGGCGAAGGTGAGGAAGGCGAAGAAGACGATGGCGAAAAAGGCAAAGAAGACGTAAAAGGCGAACAAGATGAAAAAGACGAAGGGACGAAGAAGATGAAGACGAATCAAACGAAGAAGGCGAAGAAGACACATAAGGCGAAGAAGACGAAGAAGGCGAGGAAGACGAAGTACGCGAGGAAGACGAAGAAGGAGAGGAAGACGAAGAAGGTGACAAAGGCGAGGAAGGCAAAGAAGACGATGACAAAGAAGGCAAAGAAGACGAACAAGATGAAAAAGAAGATTTTTTGTCGTTGCGGAACGAAGGTGCACACCCGCACCTGAGCAGCGAAGACCAGCACAGACAACGTCCATTCTCGGCCACCATCTGGTGACAACGTGGCGGTCGTTGCGGAACAAACTCTCGCTTTTAGCGGTCGCCTGTCCTCTCCTCGCCCTCTCGCCCTCTCGCCACCTCCCGGGCGATCGACTGTCCGGCCGAGCTCCGCGATCGCTGGCGTCGCGGGGGGAGATTCTGTGAGACACACGGACGAAGAACTCGGAAAAGGTTCGCCGGGTCACCTGGACGCGCAGGACGAGTTGGGGCCAACTTGGGAGACTTGCGTGGTGCTTCTGAAACTTATTTTTCGGTTTAGAGAAAAAAGAAGGATAGAACAAGTGTTTTACACTCGGATGACGTGGACGGCTAAGTCGTCTAAAATTGTGAGCTTCTATCCTTCCAATGACAATCCAGGGTGCTTTCACTTTGTGATTATAGCAAAGGTGGTAGCAGCAAGAAACAATTCGTCCTCTAAATCGTCATCTCCTTTCATAATTGCCTGGTATATTCAAGTATATATTACTTGTGATTTTATACATTCCCATTAGGGATATATTATCATTAAAAGCAAAGTAATGAACCATAACTTTTTTACTTTCTCATCTTAGCACTTACGTAATAAAGAGAAATTAATGTAATCATGCGGCAGAAAACTGTGAATTTCCTACAGAAAGAGTATTATTGCGGGGCCTGGTACAAAAAAAGGTAAACGTTTGTTCCTATATGTAGTAAATTACTTTCTCTAACACGTTGTGTAGACAGAATCCATGTTTTGTGGGTCCTTCATGTCGAAGAATTCATAGACAACAAAACGTCTGTGAAGGGTGAATGCTAGCTTCTAAACTATTCAAATGATTTTTCCTCAAATTGATATTCTTGGATTGAGCTGAACGATCTCAAGGCGCTATTTACTTGTTAACTTACATAAAGCTTGAAATTTTCTCAAAAATGCCTCCGATATTTTTCATTAATGTTTGCCCTTCAATAGACTAAATAACGCTTTAAAAAATGGATATACTAGCTGGATAGCTAGGATATCCATTTTAAGAATTCAACATTAGGACTTCTAAAGTTGAAAGATTAAGATATTGTATCTAGTAAAGTATCGGAGTGGTTAACTGTGCCACAGTCCATTTAACCCCAAAAAATTGGCTTAATTAATTTCGTTGCCACATACGATCAAAATGTTATGTTTCATGTGCATCAAGACTGCTATCAAGACTCATATGCAAATTACAGGTTTAATGAATGCCAAAAAGTACCTGGTTTCTATACAATATTGAGATACTAATTTATTAATTTTTTATAAGAGTAAATTGAATTATCGAGAAAAATTACTTGTATTACTCAAATTTAAAGGACAAAAAGCTCCTGAATTGGCAATAACATCCTGCGATATAACAGTTTCAAATGTGCAATGGAGCATCCCCGGATACATTCTGGTACAAATTAAAACAAAATATACGTACGTGAAAATTTTGCGTGGACTGGCATCGTTAACCTCCTTGATCAGTTGTCGTAATTCGAGAAAAAAACATTTTGTCAGAGAAAAACGACAAACAATTTTCGAAACAGAGACAATGCGCAGACTACATTTTCGCACTTCCTTCTTCATTCTAGTGAGAGTACATTCTTATACAAAAACTATATTGGAAGAGGTCGCTCTGATACAAAAACTATATTGGAAGAGGTCATCCAGTTCTCACTTCTTCCCGTTGGATGTCCGACGTCACTCTTGCTTGTCAACACTCTTACTTCTAACCCAAGCTCTACTCTACGTCCCACGCTTCACTCTCCAAGCGCATGTTCCGCACTTAAGAGTCATGCCTCGCTCTCAAGTCCCTCGCTCCGCTCTCAAGCTCCACGCTCTGCTCTCAAGTCCCAACCCTCTAGCCCCATTTTCACTCTACGTTCCACGCTCCACTCCACACCCCACTCCACGCCCCATTCCACGACACACGCTCTGCTCCACGATTCACGCTCCACTTTACGACCCACATCCCACTCATCGACCCATACTCCAATCTACGACGCACGTTCCACTCTATGACCCACGTCCCACTCCACGATCCACATCCCACTACACGACCAACACTACACCCCCATCCCACCCCTACGTTACATACTTTCTTTATCCAAACCGGGAGCGGTAGCTCAGTGCATCAACTGATGTCACTGCAGCGCCTCTGACCAGGAGGACCTAGGTTCGAGTCCTGACGGCGGCAGGATTTTCGACACTAGCTTTCCAGCTAGGTCGAATTCAGTCACTGTCTGGAGGAGAATTCTAGCGACCGGCTGCTTTGATCGGTAGTTTTCCGTGGTTTCTCTGATCAACACCAGGCGAATGCTGGAGTAGTACCCTAACAAACGGGCCACGGACCGCGCGCGATCTGTCCTTCCTCTTCCTTGTCCTATTCTCTCCTCTTACACACACAATTATACTAACATTCACTACACTACCACATATTCCGGAAGATCGGTCGAGAACTTGGAACTTGTTCCGGCTGAGGCGGTGCCCCGCTGGTGGGAGTGTCCTGGTTAGGGGGAAACTCCGCTAGCCGACAGTAGGTCGGCGCCGGATCTCGCCATCTAGCGGGGGAAGATCACCGCCATCTCCAGAGAAAAACATGCACTACACTAACGGGACTAATAACCAAAACAGTTGACGCGCCCGGAAACACAAAAAAAATCAATAAATCTTTATCCAAACTTCACGCCCTTTTCCCCACCATCCCTCTTCGCTCCTCCCGACCGCTCACTCTCCTCTTACAACTTATGCCCCTCGTCGTCCCCCCTCCAACCCTGGGCGTTCCTCGAATCAAGATGCCGCAGGCGCCGTTGCCGAGCCTTGCAAGCTTCTTATCGCTGCCGCTTTCCCGCCTGCCAAAGCCTTTGTTTGCAAATCAACTTCTCATTAAAAATCCATGAGCGGCGCACCACTCGGGAGAGCGGTCGTTTTTATTCCCATGGCGCTGCCTTCTCGCCACCGCAGCTCACTCTTTCTCTCTAGCGCTCTCACGCACCGCGTCGCTGAAATGGTGAGCGTTTACAGTAGACGCGCAAATCCCGAACGCCCAAATCCGAGAACGTTATAAAACGTTAAGACAAATTCTCGAAACGTATCAACATATTATGCATATTACGTAATCTATTTCAGGAAGAATTTATCAGGTAACTGTTAGTATTTTCCTACTATTTATAAATGTGTTAAATCATATTTTTACATGAATTATTATTTAGTCGTATTCGTTTCTTCTCCTGAAATTTAAAAAGTTATATGAAATGCGCCTTTTAAAGGTGTGTTTATCGTGTTTAGTATGACCTCAGGCATTAGGATTTTCCTTCGTAACCCCTGCGAAATTTAAAAGGCTGTATGTCTTCTGAAATTTAAAATATTGTTTATGTTGTTTAAAAAGTAAATGATGCTGCGAAAAAAATTAGGCGTTGTTAGGACAAACAAGACGCTTATTTAAATATATTTTAAATGCATTATCCATTCTAGTTACACGCACATCCTGTTCATAGCCAAGCTCAGTACATGTTTTATTGTATCATCATAAATGTAACATGTAATGTTTTCTGTATTTTTACATTTAAGTCAGCCCAAACGCAGCCGGATGCCACAATAACATTCTTTACTTGTAATCACATGCAAGTCTAAACTGACATGAGAATTTCCTAGCATTCAGACGACTCCCAACGCCTCGCTCTTGCCTAGAATACACTACGCCACAGCTCAACGCCTTTGCAATAAGTACACAATTCAATAACTTAATTATATATAATCCATTATAAATTTCAAGATTCAAAACCTTATAAATCATTTAATCCATTTCAATTATAATTAAGAAATACTTCCATTTTCAACTTTATAAGCTAGACGTTACGCGGCTTCCTATTGGTTCAATACAAATTCTGCGCCTATCCTCTCGCGCTCCAACATGTGATGCATCAGTCATGCGCGGATCTATGATCTTACGTTCCGTAGAAATGGCGCAATTAGTATCATTTTGGACTTATACAGTACACTAATTGACTGTATTTTATTTCATTGTGATGTTTCTCACAACTACTATTACATGACACGTCTCTAACAACTGTAAGTCATGAACAATATTTTCTGATGCTTGCATTATGCAACGTATGCGTTGTCGTCTTGCCAATTATTACATTTCTATGCCATGTACTTTCAATCTAAATAAGCAATAAGTCATTTCACTGTAATATATTGCAAACACGGACACATGATGCTACCGGCAGAAGCAAATTTGAAAACTTTTGACATTTCGTGGTAAACTGTGCTGGTGTTGATATTATTTATCGTACGGTGTAATCTTCAACTGTAACATTCATGTGTATGTGTGCTGCCTCACGAGAGTGAAGTGCCGGTAAGTACGGTGCTAGTTATGTTGGTGTTGATTTCATCAGCTAATGTGGTTCCATTTCCGTGCAAATGATATTGCACAACAGTGTCCGGGCGCATCGCACGACCTTATCGCCGCCACTTGGCGCGGCCCAGCGCCAGCCCTCTCCACTTCAGACCCTGGCGTCTGCGCTCAGTGCAGCGCCCGCCCAGAGGCGGCGTCTGTCTGCCATCGCAGCCAACATCGTACACTGAATATGTATGTTTTATTTCAGCTCGTGAACTGCAGTACAACTAAGTGAGCTTTTTTTTCGATTAATCCAATTTAACTTCAAATGCTACCATTATGCTAAATGCAATTCACTGCTTTTTCTCACCAGAGAATATTTAAGTTTGTAATGTTCAATTTTATTTTCTTACAATATGTCTAAAGTTTCAGCTGAACTTGATGCCATGTTAATGACAGCAACTCCTGGAATCACTCAATTTCTGAAAGCGGTTTGTACATTCTTCGGTTTTAAAGAAGTAATGGTCCTCCGAAGGTAAGATGATGTACTTGTAATTACAGCTTATTTACAGCTTTCTACCTGTCACAATCCGTTGCCTCCAAATCAGCTACATCATTTCGGGTCCTCCGAAACGGTGATCTCCTGTTCATATTTCATATTTTGGGCAGGGATCTGAACCAGCAATAAATTATCATTATCGTGCACTTAGAGCATCAAATTTTGTTCAATATTTCTATATTCTGTCTGAAATATCATTATTGAGCTTCAGACATGTATCGCGTTTTCAACTTGCCCTTAGTGCAATTTAAAGATGTAAATTAATTGCATCCATATCGTAATTATGCAAGTGTTGCATACTGTCCACAATGATAACACTTCATACAGCTTTTATTAAAGATTGCTTTCATCACAAGAGATTTAAGTGTAACGTATCGTTCATAAATATGTTATGTTAATTGCAATTCATTTGCCAAATCAAGAAATTTATATTTATTTTGTGTGTCAATGTTTCATTTTCAACCTCTTGTGTTTGTTCAACTGTACTCATATTTCGGTATCAGCTGACATCTCATGAGTCCTGTACAACCATATGTAAGTGCTAAGCTTGCTCCTTATGCGCGGGATGTGTACTGCAGTGTCAGTAACAGTGCTTCAACGTGTGTTCTTTGTGAGTTTATTTATTGTATCAGTGCTTCGAATTATTTGTGATTGTGTTAATGGCAATACTTCAAATTGTTCTATTGTGTTAGTGTACAGTGCTTCAGTGTTTTTATTTTGGGGAATAATTCAATGTTTAGTATGACGTTAGGCATAAGATTTTCCTTCGTAACCTGTCCTAATAGTTTATTTCCTTTTTATGTATGTCCTTAATTCCCAGCCATTTATCTAAATTTATTGTGTGGAGTATTTCACTTTCATGCCACACCAACAAAGCTCATACAACATGACAACATACATACCTCCGAAGAAGGTGGTCTATTTAATGATTATACTAAATAATGATTGTATTGCTCTTACTGATTTCATAGAACAAATCCCTCACTCCACAAAAATATGAAGAATTATTGTCCAGGAAAAATGCACTTGATAAAACTCTAAAATCAGTGATGCAGCTGACAATATGGATCCGAATTTTTCACTCGGCTAAATGCATCTTTAATAAAATACCACGAAACCTATTCAGTTATTACTGTAGCAGAATCTGATTATATCAATCAGCACTTGCTACCACTAGTAGTAGCTGAAAATGCTACTAGTAGAGCTCTACTACTACTAGGAGAGGTTCAAATACTTCTGACTCCTGAACTGGTAGGACGTCCACCAGCTCATAGTGTAATTTTGAACTTCCAGAGATTAAACTTCCTATATGTGATGGTGATTTGATCAATTGGTTAACAATTAAAAACCTTTTTGAAGGTCTAATAGCTTAAACTGATTTGTCCAACTCCACCAAATTTTTCTATTTCTAAGGATGTCTTACAGGTTGTGCCAAAGATTTACTGCATAATCTTCCCATAACAGACAATTTCAACGTTGACTGGAATCTTTTAAAACAAAGATATGACTCCCTTAGGAGCATACTTGCTCGCCACCTGAGTTCGATACTTTAACCACATTCCCTCACTTCTGGCTGTGTCTCCTCACTACAAAATCTTTTTGAGATTACATATCAATGCAATTAAGGCAAGCAGGCTTCAAGAATTCAAGGCTATCAGCATCAAGGCTGATACTGATTTATCAGATCTATTACTTTCTGCTTTGATTTCAAAAGGATTGTCACCTGTTGAGGCTGCAAAACAGCTTCGTCGGAGTTTCTTGGGAGAGCCACAGACGAACGATTCGGGTTTCCTTCAAAGCGTGGCCACAACTTCCTTGGTTGCCACAAGGGAAAATTCTGAATAACAATTATTTTAGAACTATTAATTTATCTCAGCTTAAAAATTATTGAATATTGAAGAAGTTGCCAATGTTACCTTGTCTGGGGGAAAAGAAATCGTTTTCTCTCGTAATGCGGGCGTGGTAGCCCTTGCGCGCCAATAACTCTCAGCTGGGTCGCAATACAAACCCTACATAATTAAATTGATAGTCAGTAGCATATATACGTGCATCTTAACAGCCTTTTACTCGAGCGAGGCGAGCCTCCGCGACACTGTTTCGGCCACCTTCTTTTCAAACAATTCGATCTCATCACATTTTATTTCGAAAGACGTTCAATTATCGGAATGTTGGCAATGTACTACTGACTCTGCGGCGTCTCCAGTAGTTGGCGCGATCTCGCGAGCGTCTATGAAAGCAGTGCAACTTTTCAAAGCGGTTTGTCTTTCCAAAGTGCTTCATACGAAAGACGTCTTTGCCTTTCTCTCTGGAAGCCAGCTCGCGGTTTTTAGAGAAAAAAAATTATAAGTCCAACGCGGGTCGTTTAAAATGCATACCCTTTGCTGTTAATTAGCGCCAAAGAATTGATATAAATGATAGAATTTCAAATTTGAATTAATTTTGGCCGCCTGTGCCAAAAGTCACCTGATATTTTAAAACAATGAAAGCTTTCAATAAATGAAAAAGATCCTCCTACTTTCGATTTACCAATACTTAGAATTTCATAAAAGAAGTTTGGTGCTAGATGATCCCACTCAACCTTAATCAAAGTTCAACGTTAAAGATAAGCCTAATCCTTCTAAGTCAAATGACATTAATAACAGTGGAAACAAATCAAACTCCTATTGGTAAAAAATGTAAATCAGAACATTTGATTAAGAATTGCCCTTCGTTCTTGAATCTTACACCCAAGGACCATTTGAATTCATTTCTCAATGTGACAGATGATCAAAATTCTTTCATCCGAAATCAAGTGAACATTCTTGTACTTCAAAATGCGCTATTTGTGGCAAACTTCACCATAAATTCCTGCATTTTGGTGATAAACCCACCTCTGATAATCAACCTACATCAGCTGTTGTAAGCAGAGTTGCTAACGCAACCACCCCACTTTTTTTTACTCTGCATTAGTGTCTTTTGTAGCCAATAATGTCAGGGATAAGCCTTTTGTTTCACTTCTGAATATAGGAAGTGTCGTCAATTTGATCACATGGGATACAGTTAATTCGCTTAAATTACCTGCGGTAAAAGCCTTTGTATCTATTTCTGGCATTGATTCAGAACTTATAACAAGTACACATAGTGTTCTTGCAATCCCCTCACGGGCTGGTCATACCAAATAACGTGTTCAGTTGTACCTAACATTCCGAAGGCGCTTTAGCACAGTTACAACTGTGATGAATGTAAATTGCCTACAAACGTGGTCTATGCAGATCACACTTTGGAAAGATTCTAAACCCATTGATCTCCTGCTCGGAGCAGATGTATATTTTGACATTTTATTGTCAATTAAGCAGATTAGAGGGTATTTCCCCTGTATTGCAGGAAAATAAACTACGATGGATAGTTGCGGGCCAGACCCCAATATCCTCCCCTCCTCAAGTTCATTGCAATTTTGTTCAAACTCCTTTCGAGTTGCCTGATGAAATTAAACGTTTTTGGGAAATAGAATAGGTTTCAACAGTCAAACCGGTTTTCCATGAGCAGGAAATTGTTGTATCACATTTTTCTTTCCATCCACTACAGAGACCCTACGGGTAGATATGTAGTTAATCTCCCAACTAATTCTAATTAAGATTCTTTAGGTGAATGTTTTACGACTCGTATTTATGGAATATTGTAACGCCCCAAGTGCGCCTTAGCAGGGGGAGCGCTGCGTCATCATGGCTGGTGGACTGTTACATTAAAAATATCCTTTAAATACGGTTCGCAAAACAATCAATATTACGCAAAAAAAGTTTATCTAACATATGACAATATGATCTCACCGGATTCGTCTTTTTATTCTCGTCATGATAGACAAACAAAATATGCATAGTTCCATTTTAATAAATTAAAGTTACCTCAATATCTCGTAAAACACAAGTGATCAAATAGAAATGAATACAAGCTTCAATTAGTCTCATTCCCTCATGCATTTTCGGGAAAATTTCATTGCAAGAACTTCCACCGTTCAAAAATTACAGGAGGTGCTAAAGTTATGTGACTCATCCTGAATATTATAGAAATCATCATGATTTAAAAAAATACTGCTGTGGTTTAAGACAATGTGAACGGATAATAGTTCAAATTATATTTTTTATTATTCGTTCCCGATCACTATGTAAGATAACAACAACAAAACAAGCGCTTTTCACCTTAAAGTTTGAGTATGTCTCTGATACAATGGGTGTAGAGTAGAGAGAAGGGATTAAATTAGATATTCGAAATCTGATTTTATATTAGGGGTAGTTTAACCCTCATAATAACGAATAGAAAAATGCGCTCAAGTGGATTTGTAATATCATGGTCATACACATTTTGAAATTGTGTTTGTTCAAAATGCTGCATTTTCCCACGCAATATAGTGAAATTACCTCTACAAGCTCCCACATTTGGAGAACGATTTCACCTTAAAGGGCATCTCTGCAGAAAGAAAAAACATGCCAGGCATTTCTTTATACATTTCAACATATCTAAATTCACAGAAACCGGAGGACACCTCCAAATATATCGAGATCGAAATGAAAACAATGAAAATACAAACACGACAGTAACTATCAATGAATAGATGGTAACATCCAACTATCCAATACTTACTTCAGGAATTAGAAAATAGGAAAATCGCAGCAGCTCTTTTTCTTCCATGTCACTCTTTTTCTCATAATCCATTGTGAGATTTTGAAGGCGACAGACAGTAAAAAACTGTTCTTTTTGTCTCCGAAATTAAATATTGAGAGATTATTAAATTTCCTCCGAGTAACTTAAGAAGCATGCCGCATTTTTTCACGGGACCTCGGTGTCTAACCCAGACGCTAACAGCGCTGTGATGGCGCATTTCAAGACGACAGAGAAGCAGTTACTATTTCCATTAATATCCTTTTAACTTCGTTTTCTCATCGCAGCCGTTCCATTACCGTTCCTCGTTTCTTGAGCGAACGCCTCTGTCGTTCAGTTTCACAACCAAAGCACTCCCGCTTCTATCACTATTTCCCTAGGTAATAATCGTCAAAGAATTCATTTCCATATACATGGTTGCATCTACAATGTCACGAACGCTAACAGAGTTGTTTTTAACCCGTAATTTTTATTGAAATAGTTGAAAACATTTACCACAAAAGTATAGAAGTGGTTTACTAACACGGTAACAGTACTTTCATGAAAGATTATATCTTGTGTGTATTTGTTTTTATATTAACGATGTCGTTTTTCGTTCAATTCAGGTAAACGTAAATCTTGTTATTTTACTTTAATATGAAACACATTCTTTATTACTCATTTTGATTTAGAGATCCCGCACTCAAGTTTGAGTAGTAATTCCAGTTAGCTCTCATTTGGAAATTAAACTGAATGTTTTGTGCTGAAGTTTTATAAACAAAGCTATTACATTGGAAGAACATTAATTTTATGCCGGAGTATTTCTATCTGAATAACATCTTCGAGAAAAATGTGCAATCTTTGAAGTTCCTTTATTCTCGCAAGTAAATTACCTAACGATAATTTGAGCTTGCTCTTTTGATTCTTTTAAAACGATAAGATCTCTTACGGGGAAAATTACAAACGAAACATTATGGTTGACAGATTGATTTATAAAACCAAATTTTTTCAGGAACAATGTCTTTTGGTGTGCTCTTAAACACCGTCACATGGTGATTAAGATGGCGATTGAACATACAAACTATCCAATTCTGAGCCATTATGTTTTTCGACCTAAAAGTGATCTATTGCCTTTTTAACTTAAGGCAAATCTGAAACATTATAGCAAAACAACAGACCTATTCCTGCTTTCTGTATTTTATTTCTGTGTTTTTCTTCCTTTCCTCCCATTTCCTCTATTCCCAATTCCTTGTATTAATTCCGACTTTCTCCTTTTATTTTCGAAACATGTTGGTAATTACGACATTCTCGAATACCATTGCCAAATACACATTATTTTTACACGAATGACAATGAATAAAAAGAATAATTTTGTGTACTTCATAATGACATAAATTAATTAAATATAGCATGAATTAATGATATAAATTTCATTAAGCGAGGACAAAAGCATGGCACAGTAACTTCTGAATAATACATAAAACAATGAATACGTGGAGTTATTTTTCAGGCATAGTTTACACTTAAAAAATGTAATAACGCGAAAATAAAATGTAATTACAAAATTAGCATGAAATATAATTACGACTAAATTAACGATTTTAAATCAACCTTTAATAAAATGGAATCCATGATAAAAAGTATAATTCTCATAATCGAATTTGTATTCAGCTGATTATAATTTTTTACTTTGCAAAACGTAGTAAATTTCCAAGCAATAACTGGTACCTTTTTCACAGGGATATCACTTTTCCACGTATTCGTATAACTCTGAGATTAAAACTCCTCTATAATAAAGCGTAGCGTTCGATTCTTTCCTCTTGCCGCTTCGCTCGCAAAGTTGGATTTCAGAGCAGGTGCTGAAAAAAAGCAAAAATTTCTCGACTCCTGGGCGTAAAATGGAGTGAACAAGGGACCAACCGCAGCGCGTTAACCACACACCCCGCTCACGCCCACCTCTCGGGGGCTGCAAAAGCAGCGGTCGCCTTCAAAGCGCGTGGCAAACCAATTCCGGGGTGCCGCCGCCTCCACCGCCGCCACTCCGCCGCCCCCGCCGCCGCCTCCGCCGCTGCCGCAGCCCCAAGCACTGCCGCCCAGACCGTCGACGCCCCCGCCTCCACCGCCTCATCACCTCTGCCTCTGCTTACACCATTGTCCCCGCCGCCCCGGCCGCCCCCGCCGCCCCCGCCGCCCCCGCCGCCCCCGCCGCCCCCGCCGCCCCCGCCGCCCCCGCCGCCCCCGCCGCCCCCGCCGCCCCCGCCGCCCCACAGCCCCCGCCGCCCCCGCCGCCCCCGCCGCCCCCACCGCCCCCGCCGCCCCGTCGCCGCCGCCCCCGCCGCCCCCGCCGCCCCGCCGCCCCGCCGCCCCCGCCGCCCCCGCCGCCCCCGCCGCCCCCGCCGCCCCCGCCGCCCCCGCCGCCCCCGCCGCCCCCGCTGCCCACGCCGCCCACGCCGACCCCGCCGCCCACGCCGCCCTTCACTGCCACCAGCCTCTATCGCTTCCCCCATCTCCGTCCCCGCTCCCGCCTATATCTCCGCGTTAACAACAGCTCCCTCACCGCCGTTACCGCACACCCGTCCTCATCCCTCTCCCTTATCTCCCTCTGCCGCCGCTATCAACACCACCCCCTCCGCTATCGCGGCCAATGCCGCCACCGCTGGTCTTCGGGTCCACCTCCGCACGCCGCACACCTTCGAAATCCCATCGGGCGGTATCCATCCGGATACGCCCACGCGGTCGCCCCGCATTCCTGGACCTTGCGCGCGGACGATCAAACGCGCGCCGGATGCAGCCACGGCCACGCCCCCCCATCCCCCCCCCAGCCGCCGCGTTCCTCTAGAATTCAAAGTCCGTAAAGTGGACGGGAAGTAGAGGCAGCTTCATCCCTTCGGACCCATCGCCTCACGAAGTGCCCTATTGAATTTTATACTCCCGGAGAGGATTGAAACCGCTGATTGTTTCATTTGACTGAACGCGCCGTATGTTTCTGCGGTATATAATTGTGAATCAAGTTTAATAAATAAATACACTAAGTTAACACAGGTATCCTTTTCTGTTTTTCGACAATCAATGTTCATATATTTCAAAAGAATGTTATTTTACGCATCATCAGATTGCGTAAAATGCCTTATGATGCGTAATAATGCTTTATTAAATGCCTTTTGTTGCGTGAAACATTGTGTAGCATATTTATATGATTCTACCATAGCATTTACTTCACTGTTTTAATAATAAACTAATGAATAAATATTCGTAATAATAAAAATAATAATGATAATGATGATAATAATAACAATAATAATAATAATAATAATAATAATAATAATAATAATAATAATAATAATATAATAGCAGTTTCCGAATGATTCCCTTAAAATATGCAGTACTTATCTGTAAAACATTCTGTTTCGTTCATGCACATCATATTGTCGTGTCGCCACCACGTATAAGTATCAAATGTATTGGTAAGATCAAATAAAAAATCATCAGTTGTTCGTGATCCCGACGGATCTGTTTTAAGGATCTGTGTAAAACGAAAAAAAAAATACGGAAACCCTAGTAATACATCAAGTCCGAGTCCTGTACCTTAATTTTCCGAATTCAACAACATTCTTCGGAAGAAATGCCATCATGTATACAACATTAAACTTGATGACAATAATAGTAAACAGTGTCCATTGTTATCGATTCAACAATCAAACAGATAAAAAGTTGGGGTCTGCGGCTTTTGCTACGTACAACATGACGTTACATTCACGATTGGTTACCGAAAATTATACACTGGCGTCAAACACACTCCAACTAAAATTTTATTTCATTATCGAGTTTTGAGTTATCCACTATAAACCCTGGCTAACAATGCATCATTAATTCTGATATAACTATGATGCAATGAAAATACTACTTTGGTCTTTACAGACGTGTTCGTATTTAATGATGAGTCTAGCAGGTTGGATTACTCTCGTAATCAATATTGGACACGATGTTTTAATTAAACATGGCACCAACTCTATCTCGAAATGTCCATTATACTTTCCCTCTAACTCGTTAATTAACAAGTTCCGTTATAAGAAGCGTATTTACTGGGTGTGAAAATAATTTTATCGAAATGAGATATTAGTCACCTACTATTCAATTACGCAATGTCGAAAATTCCTATCTTCGTTTCTCGGTTCACATTTATACTCTACTACTAATATAACACTTGTGAAGACCGGTGGTAGATATTGCGACCCACCCCTCCGCCGGCTAGCTCAGAATGGGTTTTCAAGGTGGGCGCAAAATAAAAAAATACAATTAGAATAGCGGGGATCAGGGTCATGTGGGCCGTTGTGGATTGAATGCTCTTACACAGAAACTCAAGTCGAATCACTTTCCACTTACTTAAGTATATTCTAATTAAATTGCTGTTACAGTAAATGAACATAAAACACTTTACATATACAAGAATTTTGTCTTGCTGAAAAAAGAAAACAACTTACACTCTTAATAATTAACTACACTGTTTCCTTTCTCTCATTTAAATCAATTTCAAAGAATACTTAAAACTTTGCCTAATCATTCCAGTCGTAAATTTCCTAGTTGCAACTTTACAATTAGCTGAGTTTTTCTTGAAAGAAAAGATTGATTCTATTTTTCACAGAATATCGGTATAAAGAACCTGTACTAATACTTTCTTTCCGAAACAAATTATTCCTTCTAATATCTACAAGTTGTTCAAGTTGGCACGACCTTACTGTGTCTTCTCACGGCGTAGAGAAATCTGCGGCGTCGACTCTTCCAATCGCTCGATGTCCTTGTCCTTGCAGCTCGGTCGGGAGCAAAGCCGCCCCTCTGCAGAACCGCACGGTCGCCCCTTTCCAGTACCGTTGTTCAACTCACGATGTGGCCTCCGTCTAGTTTTCCGTTGATACTCTTTTCGTATTCTTTTATAGAATGTAACTAGCTTTTAATTCCATATTTAAAAGAATCTACAATACGACAACTGAGTCTATTGTATAAGAAGAATAAATATAAAAATAAAAAAACTGCAAAGAAAAGAAATGAATGGCCTCGTTAGTTTCATGCTATTCACACTCCTCTCTCTTACAAAGATTTTAAATGCGTCACTTATACTTTCATCCTTTTCCTGATGAATTGTTTTAATGCATTGTAATATGATAATTACCTCCTCGAATGTCTTGAAGAGTTTTTATCGTAGATGCAGTCCTGAAGTCCGTAGCAGTACGAGGTGCCGCCTTCTCGTGATCGGTAGTTCCTCACTCTCCAGCTGTTACTTCAGAAAAGAAAACTTTCTTTCTCCCGACTACCGGTGTCGCATACTCTACCGAGACGCTCTCTTACGGATATAGTTCGTAGTTTCCATTTTCGGATTGTATTCATGCGCGTTGGCGCGCGTTCAAACAGCTTATCTTATTCTTGAATATTGATGTGCTCCGTTTTCCGAGACCTCGGCAAAACGGATGGTCACATTCGGAAACGGATGGTCACCTTCTTTCGGAAAAAAGATTTTGTGGGATTTGATTTCATATGCCGAAAAAATCTTTTAACCAAACTTGATGCTCTTCCTTTCTTCTGTCTTGATTCTGGAATGTCGAGCTATCTTGTTTCTTCCTTCTTCTTCTTCTTCTTCTTCTTCTTCTTCTTCTTCTTCTTCTCCTTCCATCTTCTTCTTCTTCTTCCTTCTCCTTCTTTCTTCTTCTTCTTCTTTCTTCTTTACATGATTCTTGTCGGTTTGTTTGTCTATTGGTTTGTTTCATCATTTTGTTATTATTTAAGTGATCGTAAACTGTGGAAATTGTACTTTCCGATTGTAATCCCACTTTCATCTAGTGTGCTAACGCAGTAACGGAAGAAATATTGCAATGTGCATGGCGAAATTAGGAATAAATCTGGCGTAATAATTGACGCAACCTAACAAACTCTTAAGCTGTTTCGTGTTTTTGGGCGGTGCAATTTTATCTATCTCTTGCATCTTCTCCATGTTCATTTTGACTCCGTTGACTTCCAAATCATAACCTAGGAATTTAACTTATTTAGTGCAAAAATTACTTTTCTCCAAATTCAGTTGTAAATTATTTTCAATCAGACGTTTCAGCAAAATATCTAGCTTAGTCATGTGTTCTTCAAATGTCTTAGAATACACAAGCACGTCATCAATATAGATAAAAACATCGCTGGACATCTCTCTGCCAATGATATTGTCTAGACATTGTACAAGAGCAGATGCACTGTTCTTGAGTCCAAATAGCATTCTTTTGAAGACATACGAAATTCCCCGGTGAATAAATCCTGTATATTGTCTACATTCAGGTGCTATCGCTATTTGCCAATACGATGCAGTGAAGTCGGTTGAACTCAACCACTTGATGCCGGATAATTGATTAGTTAAATCCTCTACACGCAACGGTCTGTCTCTGTACGGTAGGGTAACTTGATTCAATCGCCTTGCATCTAAACACAACCTTATCTTCCCATTACTCTTTTCTACGAGCACTATCGGACTTAGATAAGAGGTTTTGGACTTCATGATAATATCATCTTTAACCATTGTAGCAATGAGCTTATCCACCTCCTCCTTATGTTTTTCTGGAATGACATATTGGTAACCCGTGAATGGCGTTTTATCTATTAGTTCTATTTCGAATTGAAAATCTTTTACTGGATTCTTGTTTTTGCAAAACACCTTCTGATTCCTAAGTAATACTTCAATTAATTGTTTCTTCTGATTTTCATTAAGATTAGAATTTCCTTGCACATGCGAACGAATTTTCAGCTTCACATCTTCTTCCTCCAAACAATTCGCCTTCCAATAATTCCATGTGAACGAATCAAATTCGAGATCCTGTTGATTATTCGGTTTTAACGTTATGGTATTTTTTTCTAAGTTGATAACAACCCCGTATTGTTTCATGAAATCGATTCCCAGTATGAGCGGATATAAAAGTTCCGGCGCTACTAGGCACACAACTTGATACTTATTCTTGCCTATCTCTATATCCAAATAAACTTGTCTTGTTATTGGCTTTGATTTTTTCCGATTCGCACCTATCAGAAAAGACTTTACGAGCGGCAATGTAGGTACCTCCACTCCCTGGTTTTTTCAATTCATTCAACAAACTTTCCGCTATGACGGAGGTCGCACAACCTGTATCCACTAGTACTGACGTATCAACACCCTCACATTTAACCTTAAGCTTCGGACACTGTCGCCTGGATCCGATCTGCTTTTTGTTCTTCTTCGTTCCACGGTTCGTCATCAAATGAGATTAATTCGATCGATAATATCGCCACCTCTTCTTCCCTAGATTCTTCTATTAGGTTTGCGGCGGGATGGCGTGTCGAAACAAACCTTTCTAATTTTCCGACTCATGTCCGCGAGCTGTACTGGGTTCAGTATTTCTGTTTTGGAAAACTCCTCTATCAATAGAATTTTTTCTATTCCTATCTTTAGACGGCGTCCTATCTTGTCTAGCATAGGTCTGTTCTTCTACGTGCTGTTTCGATTTGTAAGTTCCTCCTTTCTCTGATTTGCTTACATAATGTTGCTGCTGCCTGCTGTCTTGGCTTTCTACCGGCCCACTAACATTTGCCCTTGCTCTCTGTAACCTCTCATTGTACACGAAAGTCGCATCATACAATCCCAGCTGCGTTATTAGCTTTTCCGTGGACATTGGCAAGAGATTCTTAAGCAAATTTTGTGTAGCTGACGGAAAATGACGTGTTAACAAACAGACAATTTCGTCATCCGGGATCGTCGGAGTACATAATTTGAAACAAGCTAGCTTCTCCTCTGCATATTCTTGCATGGACATCGTACCTTTCTTCCACGTACCATACATTACATTAACTTTGAAATTAATTTGAGTTTCATTGTTCCAGTATCTTGAGTAAAATTTTTCTTTAAATTCTGTCATAGTTTTTGGTAATGCTCCTAAACTATCTGCCCATATTCGTGCATTACCCTGCATCATCTGATAGACTATGTGAGTTTTCTTATTGTCCGGAACATAATTTAAAGAAAAGAAATTATCCACCTGCCTCATAAATACGCATGGTTTTTCATCTCCCGCTGCACTAAATTTAGGAGTACACGGTAATGAAAAATACGTGTGCGGAACGCTTCCTCCACTCGATGGTAAATTTTCAATTTGATTTTTCAATTCTACAACGTCATTCGTACATGCTGTAATTTGGTGTTGTAGAACCACATCTTGTTCCGAAAGAGCTTTTATTCCACTCTCTAATTTACTAGCTTGAACCTTAACTTGTTCAGTAACTAATTTTTGAAACTTCTCTACACCTTGTTCTATCTCAGTCTGCCTGTCGGACACGGTGGTTATAAGATCTGATTGCATTTCGATCCTATTTTCAAATCCTTTCGTAACTTGATCAATCTTCTCTTCTAATTCATGACCCAGTTCCGTGAATTTTTCTTCTAACTTCTCGTGTTCCTGCCCTAATTCTTGTTGAATCTCATTCTTAAATTCGACCTTCCACTGTTCTGCTAATTCAGTGAATTGTATTTTTAAATTCTTTTCTAACTTCCTATTATTTTCTTCTAATTTTGTTTCTAAGGCATTCTTGTTCTCCTCTAATTTAGTTTCTAAAGCATTTATTGCCGAGTTATTCTCCTCTAATTTAGTTTCTAATGCATTCTTGTTCTCCTCTAATTTAGTTTCTAATGCATTCTTGTTCTCCTCTAATTTAGTTTCTAATGCATTTATTGCCGAGTTATTTTCTTCTAATTTTGTTTCTAAGTTAGTCCCTAATTTCTTTATATTTTCCTCTGTCTTTTCATTCTGCATTCCTAACCTCGTATCTAATTGCTGCATGAATTGTCCTATTAGTCGTTGCATCATTAAATTTGCCCTGTCGAGGTTTCGTTGTTCCTCATCCGGATCTCGTGTTGGCGTTTGCTGTGATTCCGTCGGCGAGGTCATGCTAGTTTCTCCTGACGTTCCTTGTTCTACTTCTACCGTTTCTTTCGCGATCATGGTACTTGGAGCTTGTCCTCCCACTTCCCTATCGCTATCTGAATCCACAGACGATCCTTCAACGGTAGTTAAATTCCTAGCCGCGTTATATTTATCTGCCATTTTGACTGTATTAACTGCCTAGAATCAATCAATCCTCTTTCCCAGACACAATACACTTTTTACAAATTATTACACACACAAATACCAAACACTATCTCGAACAGATAACACTTTCATATAATACCCTTTTTTGAAAAACACTCCAGAAAAAACACACTTTTACACAACACCTTTTTTGTTCTCTGTAACCTGTTCAGCAATCTTAGTGAATTGTGATTCAATTGTACTAGAAATTTTGGTTCCACCAAATTTTGGTCTCAGTTTTTCTCAAATCGAGTTTTGGTAAATGCATCCAATAATCGAGCCCCGCTTATGGGCGCCAGTTGCGACCCACCCCTCCGCCGGCTAGCTCAGAATGGTTTTTCGAGGTGGGCGCAAAATAAAAAAATACAATTAGAATAGCGGGGATCAGGGTCATGTGGGCCGTTGTGGATTGAATGCACTTACACAGAAACTCAAGTCGAATCACTTTCCACTTACTTAAGTATATTC
>BLKR01007752.1:0-31874 GCA_011170035.1 Teleogryllus occipitalis
CACCGCTTGTGTTCGTAGCATTAGCGCAGGCACCTACGCCTGCGAAGCTTGAGCTACTGCAGCAAAAACTAATCTATCAAAATTACAAAACGCCGAAAACAGATTTATCTGTATTGCGTTTAAACCTGAACCTGGAACTTCTTATTTTACTATTTAAAAAAATCATAAATAATAATGTCTATATGACACCGCTACAAAAGAAATAAATGGAACTTTCACAAATAATTTCTTATCCTCACTTTTCGGCAAATATTACTGCAATACCTCGCTCACGCGAGCGGCGTAAGATCTCTAATAACCTCAGGAACATGGAAATCTTCACAATGGCGGAAAAGCGCTCCAATGGCGTAAGCCGCCAAATTCTCATCACACTCTACGCCTCGACTATCACGTACCCTTCTAGTCCACGCAACACTATTACAAATGTCTCCCGTACCGTTCAGTCCATTTGGGGGGTACCGTACCCAAGTACACGTCAAGTTAAAATGAATATACAGGTAGTTCTGAGAGAGCAGGTGCAGGAACTTCTAGGAAGGGTTCAGAAATTTCTGATCCAAATTCATACGTTGGAAAACTTGGAGATTGTTAGTGCATATCAAGAAATTTAAGGTTTTTTTCCCCCTGAAGCGTTCGCCCCCCCCCGCAGTGTAACGTATGCGGACACTGTTAGCTTCACTAAATTAACAGACATCTTTAAAAAAACATGCAGTTCGTTACGGGAGTGTTTATCAATAAAATATCTGAAGGGTTATTGTTCAATATAATATCTACAAGGAGATCGGGGAGGATTTATTCGGGCGAAACGAATCATTCTCTGTAGCATGCTAGACAACTAGGATTTCCAGTTTGTACGAGTATAAAGATACTGGAGAACCCCATTTTTAGTGTAACATTATTATTAATAATAATAATTAATAATAATAACACTAATATATTTAATTATCTCCTTATAACAAAGAAACCGACAACTGTCGGGGTAAATTTCACAGCAAATTAATAAAAAATATTGTTACTTTCTTCGTAAAATACATTTTTAATTATTAAAATAATAGGAATATTAAATTGATGAAACCTGAAAGTAAATCAAGGACAATAAATATATTTGAAACATATAGGAATTCTAGGTATCCGTTAGGATTGGAATGACGAAAAACGTTGCAAAATTCGATTTTTAAAATTTGTAATTTTCCTAAGAATTTTCAAGAAGCTAGTAATTTGAATGGCTAAAACTAAAAAAAAGTACTTTACGATTAAAGTAATGCAAAGAACAAATCATGAAGTACAAACTCTAAGCCAGATAATTTGGAATTCGAACCTACCGAAGAATTTGTTATAACGAATTGACGTATTAATAATTTTAGCTTGGAATTTGTGTGTATGTATGCCTTCCAATAGTGCATCTTTAAACACGAAATTATAAATATTCTTCACAGATTCTATATTAGAAATGAAATTATAATAAATTGTTACAAATGAATAACACATATTTTATAAAAATTTAAAGATTTCATAAAAAAACACTTATTAAAATCAAACTTCGAATTATAATTAGGAAAATAATGGAAAGAATTGCACTAATTATGTTACTTTCCTATCTAATTTCACTATTGAAATCGTACAATAGTTTTCAGGTAAATAAATACACATTACAACACTAAAAAGTATTATTTAATGGGTCTACTTGCGTGCTAACAATTTACACATCACACTCATGACCATTTATTTTAGATCTTTTAATATGCAATGAAGAGCAGCGATTTCACAAGCGATCATTTGAAACATTTCCTTCGACCAACTGGGGAAAGCCACAACCAGGGTGCTCCACGTATCTCTGATTTCTACTTCAGATCTATACAATAGAATCAGAGCCGAGCATCGGCACCCCTATCTGGTTTCTTTTCACAGAGCTTTGCTCTGGTCTGCTCGGCTCAGCTTGGACGACGAATGAATCGAATTCGTATTTTTATAGCATTGAATGGCTTATCTGTGCGACGATGTTTGTTCTCAAGCAGGTTAGACGTGTGACAGCTAGCGGCTGTTATATGGTCACGGACTCGCAGGCTATCCCTGAAAGTAATCTTCTCTTTCAACCCGGAGGAACGATTTGAAAAAGTGAATGGCATCTGCTAGATTCCGTATCTCTATTCAATCTTCGAAGGACAGTCGTGTTGTAAAATAAACATTCATAATCAGAGTACGCATGAGGAAGGCAATATATACGAAGATGGGGTAGGTGATAATAGAACATTCAAAGGAAAAAGAACTGGAATACACTGGATAAATGAATGTGCATGGGAGTTTAATATTACGGTCAAAATTACCGTGTTCCATTAAAATACAATGTAAGTACCATTTTTGTGTTAATCTATATTAAGTGGCTTTAATATAATATTATGAATGCCCAATATGAAATGATAATGGACATAAATCCAATTAATAAGAATAATAATCCAAAAGAGGCATGGGCGAATCCCTTAGTGTAGCCTTATGACTAGATAGGCCGAATTTCCAATATACTTAAGGGATCCTTCCATTGTTCTTCCAGATGGTATGGCACCGAAAAAATACATGAGTGCTATGAGTATATTGGACAAATTACTTTAAAACCGTGTGATTTTAAAAAATGTACGAGAAGTGTCAATCAGGTAAAATTAATTTCTTTAAGTTAATACTTTTCAGCGATTTTCACAATTATAAGTGCAATAAGATATATTGTGATACTGCATGGATCAATGCAGGCGACTTGAAAACATGAAAGAACTAGTGTGTGCAATTCTAGATTTGGTTCTCTGTGCTTTATTAACCTACTTCTGGAACTTCCTCTGATGCTTCGGAAATGCTATTTATATGCAAATGTCATAAGGTTCCGGGCGGAACAAATACGATTATTTGCTGCCAACACTTCATCGCCTCACACTCTCGCAGCATGCCACCCTAGAGGTCTCACTGCGAAGCTGGCTAAGGCGGGGCAGAGTCAAGCAAAGCGAGGGAAAGAAGCGGAGCGGGGGAGGGAGGCGAGATGCGACGGTGGTTGATTGATTAATTGTTTGTGATTCCCGGCGCGTCAACTACTGAGATCATTAGTCCCGTAAGTGAATTGCATGTTTTTTCATCGGGAGGTGGCGGTGATCTTCCCCCACTGGATGGTGAGATCCGGCGCCGACCTTCCATCGACTAGCGTGGTTTTCCTCAACCAGCTATCTCCCATCAGCGGGGCACCGCCCCAGCCGGGACAAGTTCTAAGTCCCCGACCGGTCTCCCGGCAGCGGCCTCGGCTCCGGTGTGGTAGTGTAGTGCATGTTAGTGTGGGTGTAAGTAAGGGATGAGGATAGGACAAGGAAGAGGAAGGAAAGATCGCGCGCGGTCCGTGGCCCGTTTGTTGGGTTACTGCTCACGCATTTGCCTGGTGTTGACCGGAGAAACCACGGAAAACTATCGATCAGAGCAGCCGGCCGCTAGAATTCTCCTCCAGAAAGCGACTGAATTCGACCTAGCTGACAAACTAGTGTCGAAAATCCTGCCGCCGTCGGGACTCGAACCGAGGACCTCCCGGTCAGAGGCAATGCAGTGACATCAGTTGATATACTGAGCCGGGGCGAAGGTGGTGAGGTGGCGTGGTGTAGTCAGACAAGATGGTTGGTGGATTGATTATTTCTTGTATCATGGCATGGCAACTGTTATTAATAATTAGCCTCGTAGATGTATAGCATTTTCTTTATCACGGGAGGAAGCGCTATTCTTCCCCCCAGGATAGTGAGATACGCCGCATACCTATAATGCGGTTCGCGGGGTTTTCCCCATCCAGGTAGCTCCCACCAGCGGGGCACCACCCCAGTCGGAACAAGCTCTAAGCTCCTGACATATGTGGTAATGTAGTAATTGTGTGTGTGCGTCAATAAGGGGTGATAATAGGACAAGGAAGAGGAAAGCGCGCTCCGGGGCCCGTTTATTCGGGAACTTCTCCGGCATTTGCCTGGTGTTGATTTGAGAATCCATGAAAAAAATCTATTGGAGGAGCCGACAGCTAGAATTCATCTTCAGACAGCGTCTGAATTCGACCTAGTTATATAGCGAGTGTAGGAAATCCTGCCATCGTTGGAAATTTGAACCAAGGACCTCCCGGTGAGAGGCACTGCAGTGACATCAGTTGATGTCCTGTGCCAACTCACCCGTGAAACTTGAAGGGACGAGATTAGCATGGACGAGGCGAATTTGGACCAAGGAAGACAAGAGAATACGATTTGGGACAAAGCGAGTCTGGCCGAAGCAAGACAGGAGGACACGATACGACGCAGGACGATACGAGTCAAAAGAAACGAGGCTAGGCGAAGCGAATCGGGTCGAGGAAAGGCGAGACAAATACGGGTAGGAGACAAGAAAGCGAGGCGGGGTCCAGAAAGGAATGGACGATAGAATTCAAAAGAGGAGACGAAGCGAGGCGAGACGAGAAGCGGCTATGCAGATCGCACGAGGAGAGGCAATGAGAGGTGAGACGTGACGGTGCGGGACGAGCCCTGACGTGGCAAGAGAGTCGGATCAGGATGGGGCAGAGGTGAGACGAGGCGAGGCGAGGCCAAGCGTATGAAACGTGCAAGGCAAGGCGGGGTACATTTGAGCAGAGCGGGGCAGGGGGAGACGGCTTCCGCGCAATTTGCGCGTGTTGCACAATATTCATTGTTGCTCGGGCGGGGAGGGTTGGCGTCGGAGAGGGGAGGGGGGGGCGCAGGGGGCGCGGTCCCCGCGCTTACCATTACAAGCGTATCGCGCCGCGCATCGCCACCGTAGCGAACACCCGGGGGGGGGGAGGAGTGTGGAGAGGGAGGGTGCGCTGGGGTTTCGGGGAGAGGTTGAGGCGTGCGCTACTTCCCCGGGGTGGCTAGTCAATTGACCAAACGCAATGTTTGAATGCGGCGACAGAGACCTCGGCAGTGAAGCCTCGGATGACGGGCACAGGAGGGGTGGACGAGGGTTAGGATGGTCGCTGTCGTCTGTATCTTCCCCTTCGAATCGCGAATTTGCATTCGTCTCCGCGAGTCCTAATCACCCCACCTGCTCTTCGCTCTGCGTAATGTCTCGCTGTGATCTCTCTCGTACCGTGATTCTTCTCTCCCGCGTCCATCACTTTGTCTCGATCTGTCCCCCGTTGCTTATCTCAGCTCGTGTGTTCTCAACACCGGTGATTATAATGACAATAATATAGTAACAGTAATCATAAAAGTAATTCATTTATATACGTCAGTAAGTTGCGCAAATGTTTCGTGGTGTTTGGGGAAAAGTAAAGCTACATTTCCAATCCAGAAGCAATCAAGATACCATCTCAGTATTCGCTCTTGTAATTATTGGAGAAATTGATGAATAGCGATTGAAATGCAGTACTACTCACAGCAATATTTTCATCTCAGTTATTGTTTTTGAAACTTAAACGGAACGAAACCCTCCGGGTGCATTCCTGAGAGATGGAGTTTTAGAACTGGCGATAATATATGCTTTCCATACATCTTTGAATAAAAGATATATTTTGTATATTTATTGCATTTAAAAGTGACTTCAACCACTGTACTTCAATTGTCACCGAATTTCAAATGTCAAACAACATGAACTCCTCGTTTGAAGAAAACGGTTAATAGCTAGTCATTTTTTCATAAAAACGCTTCACCACGCTACATTGAAAACGTAAAGCCCATCGAAAAATGGAGTATTAGTGACCTATTGGCAGCAAAAATTCTGCTAAGCAAAACCACACTCAATTGGAAACACAAACTACTCAAGAATAACTAATATTATATTCTCGTATAACACTACAATACATGAAATAGTTTAACAAAAGCAAATACTGCATTAACTTGACTAATATCAAGAACTGTTCCATAACGCAACACGTGAAATATTTAAAGGGGAGCGTTCTCTTCCTTGGAGCCTGGCTGTCGCTTGATGTCTGTGCCGTAAGCAGTGATGCTTTGAGTATGATAATACAGGCGATATAAGATTATGAGGAATTACGCAGTCAAATACTTCCATTTTCAGTCAAAATGTAAACCTTTTCTTTCTTTTGGGATTATTCTCCAGTTTCTGTTTATCTAACGAAATCATAGACATCTGTCACGTGGCCGGAGTCTGCATAGCTTTCTTTCAATTTCTGGGCGCATTGGAAATTAGTAATTGTGTAGTAGTTCATGTGCTGCATGTACGTATTACATTTTTAAAGACAATTTATTCTAAACATGAAAATCATAAAAAATGTTCCTTTCGAAATAATGACATTGGTGAACTTGTGAACCGAACAATCTCTTACTATTTTGCACTTTATATTATAATTATTTATATTGTAATTATTAGGGGGAGAATTTTAACGAAATATATTTTTTTCTTGTCACTTTAGAAAAATGCCTTTTAGTTCAGACATTAATTGTATGATATGAGAAAAGAAAATGAATATATTTTGCATTTTTCGTCGATTTCGACTAATAAGTCTTAACTTTTCCGCCTTTCCGCCAAGTATTTTTCGCCGATACCTTCAATTTAAATATAATTTTTATGGTACTTGAAATATAATTTATGAGTAGCAACAAATGTTCTCCACAGAATTCCTGAGAAGCCTATTCAATTTCTTCCCTCAAAAATTGTAATGTCAGCCGTTGTGAGTAAGTAGTCTAAGTTCATGTAACGCCTATCAGCGCCATTGTCGGTTCGGGCGATTTCGCAATAAATAAAGACTAAGCTTTCCTAATAATGAACAGTCCAACAAAAATTTGCAAGCTTTCACTTGAACGAAAGGAAGAAACCTTAATTAGATCAGTAACATATTCAACAGTTGATGTGAACATCTGATGTGATTTGATGAAATTTTTTACTTTCTTTTTCTTTGCTTTTAGGGCATTTTAAAAATATTTTATGAGTATTTTATTGTTCGTTTTTTACGATATTTTAGGTCCTTAAAATCCGTTCCCTGGTAATTATCTAATACCTTTAACAAATACCGTTACGTTCTTGATCATCTTCAATTGTTTGGGTGTCAATCCCCAGAATTCCTCCACTGTCCTCCAATTGAGGTATCTCTCCCAGCAGTGCACTGCCTCCTGTTCGAATCTCCTGACTGGGATCCCGAAATGTGTGGGAGTGTAGTAGTTGCGCGCGGTCCATTGCTCGTTTCTTACGGTACCGCTCCGTATTGATTTGCCTGGCATTGATCGAAGAAACCACGGAGATGTACCGACCGGGCCAGCCGGCCGCTACAATTCACCTCCAGACTCAGATCCAACCTTCGAACCCACTCGTCCACCTACCCCTCATGACCGCCCCACCTCGAGCTGCGCCGGTCAATTGACCGCGTCGTGTTGGAGAGGGCGGGTAGCTCGACCCCGTGGCCGCCTTGCGCCGCTCGGATTTCCGGAGGGGTCGCGAACAGGGAGTGGAGGACAGCGTTCCCGTTCCCCTCCTCTCCCCGCCGCACCCCTCCGCGCCCCGCCCCGGCTCCCGGCCACCGGAGCCCCGGCGCCCGCCCTCAGCCCTCCACCCGCCCGCCACCCCCGGAACAATACCCGCGCGCTCTTGCGCTCACAAAGGCAGACGCGGGACCGCTGTTTTTTGAAGGCGACGCGAGTGCCCGTATCTTGGACGCACAAAGGGATGCGCCGGAGGCTCTGAAGAAAGGATACTGAAACAACGTCGCATTGAGAGAGTGCGGCGGGGTGAGGCGGGCGGGCGGGCGGGCGGGCGGCGGCAGCGCGGGCGCGGGCAACGGCTGCTAGCCATTTTGCCGGCGGCCGCAGATGTTATCAAAGGCGTGATTAGAATAAGAATGCCCCGCGAAGCGCGGGTCTGGCGGGCGCCTCGGCCTGGCGGGCGCCGCGACGCCCTCTGTTTACGCCAATACCGGTTGTTGGCCTGTTGGGATGTTGGGTTGTGGCCTCGCGCACGTCGCCGTTCTGTTCGCCTCCGCGCGGAACTGTTAAATGGGATTGAATGACGCAAAGTTTGCCAAACGGGACTCCCCCAAAGGCTCCGAATAGCCGCGCCCCCCTCGCCCCCTCCTCCCCACGTATCCTAATCGGGGTGTGGGAGAGAGGCCCTCGAGGCTGGCCAGGAAGAATGAAACAAAATCGCTAACACTTGTTCATGGCGGCTTACAAAAAACTTACAGAGATGTCATTCAACTTGGATGTCTCTGCGCCTTAGATCTATCGAGGGATAGTTGCGTTAGTCGTGCAGTCTCTCTCTAAGATTTCTGGAGCAAACAAATTGTTCCCATGTTTCCGAAAAGATGTAGTTTGATTTGTCCATAATTCTGGGTTTAGTGCTGCACACTTTTATTGACGTCCTTGAGTTTTCATCTCATGAATGTCAGCTATAGACAACTTGCTGTTTTAAATTGTTCGCCATTAAGTAGTTTGTTATTCCTCACTTGACAGTATTTCGTCACTTTTTTCACTATGTTTATTATTTATATTCTCAGACCACTGTCAAGCTTTTTTTCTCTTCTGCCTTGGGAAGATCGCTTCATTCTCATCTTTCTCAAAGGGTATTTCCATTATTTTTCTCATTTATTATTTCTTTTGTTATATCTTTTTTATAACAAATTATTATTATTATTATTATTATTATTATTATTATTATTATTATTATTATTATTATTACTTGTATGGGCAACTAATAAATCTAAGTTTATTTCAACTTGCTGGGTGCTCCCTTTTTTTTATATCTTCCCAAACCTTTTCATTTTTGACCGGTTCCTTCTTCCTTTCTTCAGTCCATGTTGTGCCCGCCTTTTTTGGCGGGGGGAACTATCATCATGTTGTAATGTTTTCCTAAGAGAATTGGTACTAATATAATTAAGTGCAATTTGCAGTTCTGCACCTTTTTGCTCCACGGATACTCCGCAAGCTCACTGGTCAGCGTGCTCGCTATCAATGACGCGATCCCGGGTTCGATTGCTGGTCGGGGCACATTATAGTGGGCGCTTTCCATACAATGTCCCAGTATTAATTGATGTATGACGATGAGAAAGCTCACTTTTCAGGGTGAGAAGACCTGAATACGGCGTGGAGATATCTATGCGCTAACCACACGCAATCGTTAACCCATGGGCGCAGGGACGGGACGCCGCTTGTTGGCCCTGCCCCCGTCAGGAGGTGTTGTGTCAGTACTGACAGACACATTTTTTTCAGTTTATATAACCCACGTGTTCTTCTTTTTCTAATATATTCGAAAAAGTGTGTTCCAAGTCTTTTTAAAAATGAGTAAAGAAAATGAAGCCATGAATCTATCACAATTTTTGTTGCTGTGGTATTATTGTTATGGTATTATATTAGGTATGTTATATTATATTATATTACAATGTTGTGGAACTATATTATAGTATGATATTATTATTCCTTAAACTTACAACTAAGGGTTCTTTCTTGAGCACCAGTTTTTATGAATAAAATGCCACGAATGACCTAATTGCCAATAATACCCTTCGTACCTCGAGTAATTCATTACACAAATCATGTAATTATGAAAATTATGCAGTTCAATTAAACAATCCAAATAAATCCGAAACAAATTGATAAATTAAAAGGAGTAAAGTGAAATTTGCAATTTGTTTGGTGTTTACCATTTTGAGAATTTCAATGTAGTGACCTAGAAAATTTGTCTGAGAACTTTCAGTTCGATTTTTATTGCGTACTAGCATTATAGAGATTGTTATCCAGAACGCTACGGAAGCATTTCACCTACATTTTTATCACGATCCGCCACTAGGAGCAACCTGATGTTACATGTAAAATTGATTTTTTCCGCCTGGGATAAATCTGAAGACCTAATAAACCAGCATTTGAGCTCTATAAATTATGAACCCCTTACTAAACGCTTAAAATTCAGGCACACTATTAAATAGATGTGCTGCTGCCCCTGCAAGAATTGTAACAACCCGATATTATATTTAAATTAAATTTTTTACGCTTGGGATAAATCTAGCTATTAAACAACGAGCTTTGAGCACCATACCACATAACCCCTTTTTCAATGCTGAAAATTCAGACACGCCATTGAGTAGATTCGCTACTGCTTTCTGTCGGCCCTGTTACGGTGAAAGCTCCGCTCTCGCTATGGGGGAGGGTTCTGTTCCGTGCCACTCCCCCTCCGAGCCGGTCTCGTTGGGTGCAACGTCAGCCTCTGCAACGTTTGTTATCGCGTGGCCAGGCTTTGTTCTGCGGTGCGTAAGTCCCACCGGGTGGTTTGCTACTCAACAAATGCTCCTGCCTCGCTAAGCCTCTGTGTGTTTACGGGCGCGGCTTCAACCTTGCCTCTTTGTGAAGTGGGGAGGCCGGCCCTCCATAAAATATGCTCATCTCCATACCGTTGTTTTCGTATTAAGTGTAACCTCCTTCCGTTCCAGTGGTCTCTGATCGACCATTGCATAATGGTCGTAATAAAGTTGCTTATATTTATCCTGATCACCATCTCTATTTCGACAGAAGCACATACGATAGTCATTTTCTTATGGTGCTCTACTGGCAGGTATACTTGCGAAAGGTACTACATACGCCATGGAAAGCAGAACACAGTAGTCTTCTCCGTTTAACAGTGATGATATACTCACTGTTCTCTATATTTCGTTTTTTCCACGTGTGTGATATATTGTTAACTTTCTTCCATTGTTTGTTTTTTTGTTGTTTTTTGTTTGCTTTTTATTTTTTTATTCGATTTTGCACGACTTGTAACGTATTAATGAAACTTTTTTGGTTTATTTTCTTCAGCAATTGATATACCTCTTTGAATTTTATTAATACTTTTTTCTTCATTTCAATGCTCAATTACAACTATTATATTTTTTATCTGCGAGATACACATTCAGAGATGAATAATAAATCAAATGTATTGAAATATTATTCTACTGAAAACAAGAAATTTTACAGAAAATATTTACCAAAAACTGCGAGTATTGAATCAGTGAATTATGAGTTCAGAGAAAAAAGTTGCGTTTTGCTCAAATGATCAATTTATTATGCAAAGGAATTAAACAAAACAGAAAAGATGTTGTAAACAAAATTAATTGGCATTGTTGGTCAATGTGTTACAAAGATGAAGGATGTTGAAAACATACAGGATATTGAATAGTGACTCCTACAATTAACTTAAATGTACTAATATTTTTGACGAAGATTCCTCTTAACATTTTAGAAAGTACTTGCAAACGATCATCAATTTATTCTGTTTTCTATCGCCAAATCGAATCTTTTTATAGGGAACACTTACCTAATAACCTGACAGAAGAGCCTGCGTCATATTAATCTTGCCCAAATTGTATTAGTTTTTTCTCGGGGAGGCTCCAGAGATACAAACCATCAAAAACTTTACCAAACCTTTATTAATTACGAGAAAAATTTGCACAATTATGTGCTCTACTGATTTTTGTAATGTTTGAGCCATAGGTAGATCATTGCTCAATTTAGGATCTTATAATATAATTTTGATGTTCCACTACGCATTTGCCATGATATTGAGAGACTGTACTCGGAAAGCATCTGATTTTTCTGACGAGTGCTCAAATTTGGATACAATTAAGAACAAGAATACGCCTACAAAACGACTTAAAATATGAATCTCAAGTAACAATAGTTTTGAATAGTCTAATCGGAATATAGTATTGTCAACACTATGTGTTATCGGGATATAGTTCCCGAACGAGTGATTAGATTTGAATGAGCTAATTAAAGTTATTTACCCTGAAGATGAATTCAACGGTTTTCGCATCCCATTTGACATACGAGAAATGCCATATTTTAAACACAAGCTTTTTGCAGCATGATAAAGCGTGTAAGGAATATGTTGATATGTGATATAAGAAATTTGATTGGGGAAACTAGAATGAGAATCAAGAGATAACGGAATCAATGTACGTCACTTCGGAATAAGCTAAAAAAATTCCGTAATAAAAGATTAAATAAATACCTCTTGAATCACTGATCACAAAACCAAAATAGTGCAGATTGTGAAACTTTTACTCAGGTAACTCTGTATCCAGCCTGCGGGATGTCTCATGGGCAGCGTACTAGCTTCCCGTGGTATGGTCCCGGGTTCGATTCCCAAAACAAAAATAGAATTGTAGATTTGCTTTAAAGTTGTCCCAATTTCTGTAGCTGTATGACGAAGAAAAGCTCAAGCAGTCAGATCTTGCTAGTTGCGGTGAAGGCAATACGTCATGTTCGTCACAAGTCGCTCTTCCCCTCCAAGCATGGGAATTAAACTAGACCCTGAACTATTAAACTACACTCTGAATTCAACATCTGAGACTTTTAGGCTCGTTAGGCTTTTATTCAATTCACCTATTCCAGTGAATCGGGCGGGTAGTACTAGTGCAGAATAAGAAAATCAAATCATTCTCTTCGGTTGTCGGAATATATTTTTAGATGCATGGCCATTTCCCCTGATATATATGTTATGTTAGCCACTAATACAACTGCAAATATATGGGATATAAAAAAGACTATAGCTAAATTGAAGTAACTGGAAGTGATTTTTTCAACATTTATTTTGCGAAGAAGGCTATCGATGTAATTGTAGATATTACAATTGTAATACACTGCATATTGTGTAATGAAATCTCCCTCAGCCCACACTGTATCAGATAAAAATTATGAATAATTTACATCAGCTTATAATCCATTAAATATTCCATTGCTCCAGCAAATAGTTTTCATAATATTGTTGGTAAAATAAGCTAACCATATTACGGTACGGTGTGTACTATCTTTGGTTGCCTAGTGCCTATGAACTTCCGAAGTACATACCGTCTTGTTAACCGCAATATGTCAACTCTACCGAACTTCTCAGGAGGAACGGAAAATGTTCTCTACCTCTCCTTCTTGATAATCGCTTTCACAAATGTAAAATCGCGACATTCGGTTTTTCATTCCAAATTTTATATTCCTCGATCGATCTAGCCGAACTAGAGGTCCTGCGAATTTGAAACGGATGTTTTGATTTTGGAGGATATTTTACATATTTTCTCTAATTTTTGATAATTGCAAAAGTTCAAAATTTGGTTAGTGCCTTCCTACAACTACAATATTGAAGATGGAGTTGTCTACCCTTAATGAAATCTACTCATCAAGGACAGGTGTTTAAAAAGGTTATGTACAATTTTCCGAAAATATGAGTAGTCATCTTGTAATATTGAGTGAAATATAGGCAATGAAAAAAAAAATTACCTGAAAGAAAGGTTCCAAATTTTTCTTTAAGTATTTTCTCGAATACAGGAAAGTGTAGTTATAAAATGTACATGGGTGACATTTTTAGTAAATTCTGCATTTTAAAAATAGAAAAAATTAACATCCAATATTGATGATGGAGATTATTTCTTGAAATCTGTTTAAAAATATTTACATAGGGACATGTTTATTTTTATGTTAATATTTTTCACGTAAGTTTTGTTTGAAGAAATGGTCATTAATAATTTTTTTTGTTGAAAACGACTCCATGACTCACTCCGAAGTATTTTAACATGGTCCTCTGAATGACACGCCTATAGGTATTCTCAGACAACAAAATTCGAGTAACCGGCAATACACGTATAGCTCGCACGTTCCTCTACCATGTTACACATTCTGTAATTCTGAATAGGTTCAACATAACAACAAAAGTTGTGATAAACCATTGAGATCAACTAAAAAGAAAACCTTTACACTGATTTTCTTGAATAGAGCCAAGTGCACTTATAAAAATGGCGCAGATCTCATTTCTGTTTAACTATCTGAATTTTCGAAAATTGCAAAGCTTAAAAATAATGCGAGAAGGTATATGCTGTTTACAGGGCTTTCATCTTGCAAGAGGATATCATGAGTCTCTTTTATATTGAATTGATTGAAGGTACAATCATAAGTCTTGTAAAAGAACAGAAGGTTGTAATTGCAAGTTTTTTATTGCAAAATGCCTACGAAATCATTGAGAAACGCGAGAAGAGTGACACCCGAGGAAACCACGTGAACTTATATTAACATTCGATGAACCTCCAGATACACCATATTCCATTAATATGAATGAAGAAATTAAAACTCATTCTCGTTCAAGTCAATTCTTTCGAAACTCTCGCAAATCAGTCGTCGATAAAATCTTTTTATATAGTTCTGGCCTGAAGGAAGAAACTAGGAACATGATTATTGCAGCTTTCGATTTAACAGATAAGATCAGGCCCTTAGCAGCAGATACCATCTGAGCAACATCTTGAAACAACCAATTCAGAATAACAGAATGTGTACATGGTAGAGGAACGTGCGAGCTATACGTATATTGCCGGTTACACGAATTTTGTTGCCTGAGAATACCTATAGGCGGCTCATTCAGAGGACCATGTGAAAATACTTCGGAGTGAACATGCTCTCATATATTACGTACACGCTTTAAACTAAGTAGTAACTTTTTTTTTTCAAAATTGAAATAGTGTATGACTTAGTGTAGGGATCACAGAATTTTGAAAATGTGCACACACTTTTCCCCATAGCACGTCATACGCAGTTTTAACTGTTTTTTTTAAATAAAATAAAATAAAAAAATAAATAAACTAAGTAGTAATTGACAAAATAGTAATGCTAAGTAGTAATTCTAATGTATAACATGTCCTATAGCGTAATGCCAATAGCATTTTTCTAGACAATGGTATTGGTACACTATGAAAATATAAGGCAACTCGAGGGAATAACAGACATGTCTACGTTCGTGGAATAGTTTTCGGTAAAGAAAAAATAAGTCAGCAGGATGTGCAATATCACAACAAACGTTGTGATAAACCATTGAGATCAACTACAAACGAATTTTAATTTTTTTTAAATCAGCCACCTGCTATTGAAATGTAGTAGTTGATTTAATGTATACTGGTGATATTTTGCAGAAAGTGGTAGGGAAATTTAATACATTTCTATTTAGGTTCCGGCATCCTTAAATACCGTAGGCGTCAAAGATGTAATTGACAAGAATTGCGATATCTTCACCATTGTTCTTCTCTCAAGGAATCGAGTTTTTGTGAAAAGTTACAAGTGAAAATGATTCCTTTGTTTTGTTTTTAAATAGTTTAGTACCAAAATCACTAAATAAACATTTGAAGCAGTTAATGTTTAACAGCGCTTACAACAAAATCAAAGGGCAGTGATGTTAAATACTTTTCATACCGTTAGCAAAATCTTGAAAGGTCTGCAGAAACACATGGATGAGGACTTGAGAAGAAATTTCCGTATTCATCATACATCGAATCCATTAAAGAGAATCAGTGTTGATTTCTCTTCCCAGTTGATTAACTGAGGACTAAACCAACAATAACAACAACAAAAATAATAATTATTATTATTATAACAATAATAATAATAAATCGTATCTTCTTATAGATGTTGATGTGCCATACAAACAGAACTTCGTAAAAAAGAAAGTAGAGGAAAGCTTTAAATACAAGAGTTTGGAAGTCGAGATGAGTAAGATATTGTATATCAAACAGTAAAAACACCAATCATTCCGATAATTATCGAAATTCTGGGAATAGTTACGCAAAACTTACATGTAAACTTGTTCAAATTTACAGATAACTCGAGAGGCTGGGAACGACAAATCATTGTGTTATTGAGAACGGCCCATATTTTGCGCAAAGCATTGTGGAGGCATTCGCAGTCAATAGATTCTTATAAATGTGTTTGTAATCTGGAGTATTTTTTTATTTAACAGTTTCTACAATTTTTTGTAGTTAATGTAGGGAACCAACTTGATGAAAATACGAAAAATCAATTAATAATTTCTGAGTGAATATGCATGAGAAACATTCATTCTTTCGTACAACTTTACGCTTACTACCTTCGTTTCTAATATCTCCAATTATTTTCGAAAAATATTCCTAGAATAATGTTTTTCATTTAAGTTGGGGTTCAATCTAAATATTTGTTTGGGATTATATTCCAGTAGTACGTCAATTCGATGGGCCATAATTGCAGCCACTTACAAAGTGCACGCACTGACACTGACAACTATCATCGACTGCCTATCTCTCAATCTCTCTCTCTCTCTCTCTCTCTCTCTCTCTCTATATATATATATATATATATATATATATATATATATATATAGAGAGAGAGAGAGAGAGAGAGAGAGAGAGAGAAAGAGAGGGAGGGAGAGACAGGAGAAAGAGAGAGAGGTAAAAAATCCAGTACTTTAAGTGACCTATCACCTAAGCAAGAAGATAACGGGTTCATTTACACAAGCATAAACGAATTTATAAAAGAGCTAATATCCAAAGTGGTCTTCATTTCCGTTGCTGATATTTAAATCGATGAAGAGAAAATCAATGCAAAAACAATAATCGTCTTCAAAAATCTAGTGAAATATTTAATAATGGCACAAAGAAATTTTCACTATTATGAAGACCCTACCACCAAAAATTTCTCTGTGGTGTTTAAAAGCCTAAATCAATCTCAGAAACGGAATAATTGCAAGGCTTCACACAACACCATCCATCCGTAGTAAAGTATCTCGATTACGAAAATAAATGAATCCCATTCCGGTAGTAACGGAAGAAATCATTGGCAACTAACCTCTAGGATCTATACAATATCATCAATAAAATATGCCACCACCTAGTAATCGAGGAACAACTGAAGAATGACGAAGACCCCACGGCATCCTACGACTAAATTTCCTTCATTTCTACAAAACAGGCGCGGCGTCCATTTCTGAAACTCACCTCAAAACAAGATATACCCTTTACCTTTTACTGATACGTCATTAGTTGTTATTGTTTTCGATACGCAGCTCGATAAATACTGCATAATTTATCTGGATCGAAGGGATCGGGTTACGAGACATACATGTAAACAGTTGAATGTTGCTACATGTTCTCTTATGGAGCGAAATATGAAAAGGCCAACCGAGTCAAGGTAAGTTTCTAGTTAATTAATAAATAAGTAAATCTGAATAGATAAAATTAGGTAAAAAATAAAGTCATGTATGTACCACGGGCGTTATAATTAGAACCCTTATAACGACCTTGATGCGTAAACAACTATTACGTCCCGGAATACACAATATACGGAACAGAAAGAACAGAGATCACGGCAGGAAGGATCCTATCGCAGTAAAATCGACAATAGAATACCATCGATGAAACATCCCACACACCCTAGGCTTGGAAACCATATCAAGAAGATTAAACACAAAAAATCATGACTAGAACTATCGGCATAAACACACCCCTATAACTAGAATAGTTTATGTGAACATAGGAAACGTATTCAAACAGCAAATAAATACAATATTATATGTATAAACGCGAAGAGTACAAACTAGGGATGCCAAATAACCAATATTGAAAAATAATGGAACAAATAACAAATCAATGGAATTTAATATCTATTTCCACAGCAAAACCTAAATATTCTGAAACATTTCCAAATTTTGATATAATCTGGCACCAAGCATCTATATATTTAAAAAAATAAGGTATTCTTCAATGGCTTCGTTTCGAGCTTCTACTTAACGAATTATATTTATTTTTCCTTAAAATGAAAGAATGTGATCCCTAGATGTGTTATTAGTTCTTGTTTGTGTTGATTCGTCAACATTTAGGTGTAAATTAATTAAATAAATATTTTTTTAATAGTACGCTTACCAGTAGTCAATTGTTTTCTTCCAACGGCTGTGTTTCAATATCGATAGATATGAGTATATCGATAGATGTACTACGTCCTCGCCGCTTGATGCGTGTATTTTTTACAATTCATCTAGGTTGTGTTTCAGGAGCAATATTTGTATTTTGGTGGTGACTGTGTTTGCATTAATTTGTTTTCGTGGTGTATTTTGTAGAGAAATTCGGACATTGGATTTATTCGATTTTACTGAAGTAGTAAAGTAATTTTGTTTACTGTTGGGTCTTAATCTACGAAATGTCTGTATTGTTCTGCTGTGTGTGTCCTGTGTGAGAGAAATTCTGCAAACCAGATTACTTAGTGTTGTTTAAATGGAAAAATAAGTTTGCCTTGTAGCAACATGTCAGAAGAAATGAAACAGTCAGGAGATGGTGGGACATCAAAAAACTTCAGAAATAGTATCCGTCATTGTAATTATAGTCTGCCTTCTGTGTCATTCGGTGCTGATATTACATTGCCACCTGATCATGGGCCACATGTGTTCAATTGTGTAAGTGTTCATATAAAATAATTGATTTTGTGCTGCATAATATTTAATCATTCTGACCATAAAAGTGAATATTTGCAGCGATGAAACTTTAGCATTAAATACGAGAAGTTTGCTCTTTCTTCATTCTATTTAAGAATTTGCTTTGTGAACATTAGTCTAGTCACAGTATTTTACATTTGTCTCAGACCTCACCGTCAAATTTTGACGGGTTCCCACTAGTTAATATGTAAAAATAAAAAAAACGACACCTCAAAGTACATAACGTACTCATACAGAAACGTCTAGTAAACAGAATATTCTCAGTAGGAGACGACACAGCAATTTACTCATCACGAACACAACTTAGCAATCGAAAACAGAATTAAAATATACACATATAAATCAAACATAGCTGGGCAGCAACATAAAAAATAAAACTCAACCTAAATAAAACTTCTGCTAATATATTCACACTTAGGATATATACCTCTTCTTCCCCCTTTGACATTAAATAACGGAACTATAAACGGATACCCTACATGTCGCTCTTACCCCCAAGCTTGGGAATTGAACTAGGCCCGTCCATGAGCGAGACCGTTTGCTGGCCGACAAAGTCGGATCATCGATCCAAAATGCCAAATACATATAACGTGTACCCTTCAAATAAGCGCATAAAATACTTAGATCTAAACATAGATATCAGAGAAAACTCGACCCATCATATTGAAAATATAGTCATTCAGTCATATTAAAAATAAATAAAGTTAGTCGAAGATTAACGACAGTGGCATGTGGAACGAGGGAGATAAATTCCAATTATTATTTCCACAGCTGCATAGATTTATAAACGTCTCTTGCAGAGTTCAAAATTAAAAAAACCGATCTGCACACATTAGTTCAAAAACTGATATTACAACAATTCGTCCGGTGAGAAAATTAATATGTTCCAAATTAGATTACCACAATACCTGGAAAACTAGTGAAACTTGTACACTAAGGAAATGCCTAGTGTTTTATGGATGGACAAGCGAATCGGCAATTCAATTCTTCAAGAACGCGATGTCAGGAAAGTGTCTATTTACCACAGAATCTTTCAATTTTTGGATAGATATATCGGATAAAAGAGGAGACTACAACAGACCATTGACCAGGACCAAATCGAAAATTAAAGATTAGGCCGCAGAAGACGGTGGATGGATGGATTCAAATGGAGGAAAAAACTAATGAAGCAATGGATTAGCTCCTCTGAGATCCAAGTGACCACGAACAATGGAAACCGACTGTAAAATGTGTCGTAAGGTGAATAACCGACTTTGTATTCTGGAAGCTGGAATGCTGGTTTACAACAACGTCTATAACAAACTTCTTTCTAACGAATAACTCCCTATAACGAATACTACGTGAATGTGATTGATTGTCTCTAAAACCTGTACGTTAAACACCTCGTAACGAAAACTCTCTCAATAATACAAACAAGTTTTCGCTTCCTTGGGTTTCGTTACAGAGGGTTTAAACTGCATTTATAACAATAAAATCAACCTCCTATATTTTAGTTTGATGATTAGAATCCTCATTCGAGTGTATTGGAATTTCTCAACAAAAAAAAAAAAAACGCAAAGAAAAGTGCGAGCGTCTCTTTTCTTTCGCGAGTCACCGCTCTGGCGAAGTTTCTAACCTCCACCCTCGCCAGACCGTAACGACACTCCCTGGTCTTCCAGCGCAACATCTGGTAGCGCAGTTTCATAGTCGATAAAGTTTTATAGAAACTCGCCCAGAAACACGCGGGCATGGCATTGCGCGAGCACGCAAGAGCGAAAATTAATTAAAGGTGTAATGGTTCGTGTACTGACACGGCACGGCGCCTCCCTACATGAAAGCTTACCCCAGAAGTTGTTCGTTAAAGGCACCGCGAACGGGAACACGACCGCCGGGCTGCTGTCGGTCATTTAGTTTATTGCTGGCAATACCGGGGTTGTTTAGGAGGCCCCGACGTGTGAAACCGCTGTGCGTTTGAACCCGCAGTGCACCTTTGTATGGAAATCGACTGAGCCTCAATAAAGCAACCGCCGAGAAAATATACTTGTTGACGCCGACGTTCCACAAATCAGAAACACGCGGGAACTCTTTTTTGGAAGGGGACCAAAAAACGCCGGGTCCTCCCGCCGCCGTCGTCATCCTCCCCGTTCCATAGCGATTCGGCTGCGGAGGGGGGGAGCTGTGAGTCACTCTTATAAACTCGTTTTATCACCACCTTCGACGCCGGCAATAACGAAAGTCGAAGAAAAGTGGCGCGTATACGAAACACCCTAAAAAGCCACTACGCTACAAGCGGTGCTCACGGGGAGTCTGCGGCTTTTACAAACCCATTTGTAGCTCTGTGGACGTCATTGTGCGCGTGTATTTGTGAAACCGAAACATTTGTAGCGCGCGGATCCCCTGCGGCGCAGCGGAGAGATCGGGGGTGTGCGCGGGGCGGGGAGGGGGCGGGAGGGCGCGGCGGGGAGCGATAGAGCCGCGCGGGGCGGGGCGGGGCGCGGCCGAGGGGCGGAGGGGGGCGGGGCGAGCCGAACGATTTGAATGATAATAAGCGACGCGCGAGGAAATATGGAAGCCGCCGGTTCCGGCCCGCTTTGTCGGCGTGCGCGCGCGGGGTTTCGAGGCGAAATGAAAACATGAGAAATGAGGTGCGAACGCGCGCGGGCGGGGAAACGGGGGCTGGAGAGGGGAGAGGGGGAGTGTTGGGCTGTTTGGGCCATTAGCCCGCGGCTCCACGCACCGCCCGCAGCCCGCTCCCCTCCGCCGTCGTCTGCCCCCCTCCGCCCCCCGGTGTCACCGCCTGGCGGCGTCGCTCCACAATACGCGTCGATACATCATAAATATTTGGCGCGCAGGTAAGGGTCCCGGCTGAGCTCGTTGCTCGCCGCAGCCGGCGAGCCGCTTTGGTTCTGTGCGCGCGCTGCGCTTTGTGCTAAATCAATTTTCGACGAGGTGGCGCGCGGTGACGATTCGCCCATGCGCCGGAGACACAATGGTGATGACTTCTTCGCGGCGGCTGCGGCGGCGGGCCCCGTTTGGGGCGTTTGGGGCGGCGGCGCCGCGCGGTGGGCCGCTGGAGGCGGGAGGCGGCCGTGGGGATAATGGACGTCCTTAGGGGTGAGATGAATCCGAAAGTTTCGCAAATCGTTATTCCGGTGAGCCCCTCGGATGGATCATGCTAGCTTTTCTTGACGCGATCCAGGGTGCGATTCCCGGCTAGGGTAAAAGTAGAGCTGTAGCTTTCTAGTACAAACTCTCATTTTGCACAGCTGTGTGACGAAAGAAATACTCAGGCAGGCCGAGTGTGCTAGATACGGGAAGAGGGAGTTTACCATGTTCGCCACATGTCTTCCTTCCGCCAGGACTGGATAATAAATAAAAGAAAGCAGCTGAACGGTTTAGGCGCTAGCGTTGACCACGGACAGACGCACAAACGGACGTTTTGCCATCGATAGATTTTTCGCTATCAAGAAGCAACAAAACATATTTTGGCAACACCTCAAGTTAGAGGATTTTTTTCTACATTTAACAAAAGGTTTTATCCCTTTTTTCGTTACCTGAGCCCAGCTATAAGAGTTTTTCTGGCGAAAATTTGCCGTTTTCTGGCTCACGATTACATAACTTCCTCTTCTTACGAAGAATCCGTAAGGCGAGAAAGTAAAAAGGGTCCAGGCCTGCGAACACCGCTTGCTGGCAAAAATTTAAAATACAAATACATTATTCCAGTGATGTGAGGAGTGGCGGTCAGACTGCTCGCCTTCTAGTGCTGGGATCAGATTTCAAATCCATGTCGATCCACGTAGAATTTATGGGGGACCAAGCGCGTTTCACCTGTCTTTATGTCCACCATTGCTCGCATCGTTCTTATCTTCATAATCAGCGACTCACAAAATTAATCAGCACTTCGACGTATGTCCACAAGTGTTAGTCACAGGCATCACAATAAAGGATCTCTTATTCTAATCATCTCAAATCTCTTAAATATCTCGGGATTCTTATCTTTCGAAGAGTTTGAATATAATATTTTAATATTGGAATAATAACTATTATTATTATAATATTATTATCTATATACATATAGAATGCGGTGTATAAATAGAGAAATCTCTAACCGGAAGTAATAGTTGGAGATAAGAACGATCTAAATATTAAAAAGAAGTTATTTAATATAAAATTAAACAGAAAGGAGAAATGGCGTAAATAAAGCAATAAGAATGCTCTCTCTATATTACGGATCACGTAAAACACACGCGCTAATCACATATATATTATATCATAAATTAATTACAAATAAATTATTGTATTATAGATTCTGTGTTTATTGGCAGGCTTGCCAAAGTCACAGGCAAGGTAAGTAGTTTTCTAGGGTTCGCGGGTACTGCGTTCGGAGCAACTAGCGGATGGTTTAAAAGAAAGGGTTGCACAAAATGGTCGAGAATGGCGGTGGGTCACTGAATACCTGGCCTCTGACAATCTTTTAGAAAAGTCTTTAGCGAAGTTGGTTGAGAGTTACTGCTGCTTTATTCCCATTTAAGCGATAGTATATAATTCTCATTTCTGTACTAAAGCAAAGAAATGATCCATTAAAATTAAACCCATCAGTCGTATTTGAAATTGTCATTTAAGAGTAACGTTTTCAATCGAACAGGTCTTGTTTTCATAATCGTTTTGACTTAAGAATTCAACAATAGCTTTAACTTTCTACGTTCAGGATAGATGGTTTAATTCTCAAAGATTATTTTCTGTTAAAAGAGCTGAAGAGACGTGTTAATTTTTCACATTATTGATAAATTTAACAAATAACAGAAATATATAATTAAGTGAAACACATAGGAAAAACAAGGCAATATTTAGCCATTCAATTGTGACGTCGTGGGAATACACAATAATCACAGACACGAGCTTCAATGATAAATATGTACAGGTTTATTCACAATATGTACAGTAATACTTTAAGTTACTCAGCTCTGGTAGATCTTTACTTTCCTGATCGCAGGAGCGATCCTTAAAAATGAATAACTGACTCGTGGCCCGCGCCACTCCTCAGAGAGCCTCCCGCACACAGCAGACAGCTCCGGCGACCTCTTGTCACCCGTGGATATAGTCCACAACGGCGTCCCAACACATGGTTTGCCGCACGAGCCTAGCTCGGCTCCGCACCGCCCTGGGCGCAAGTTTTTGTGCGTTCGCACGAGGGTTCCCTCTCAGCTCAACAAACCCCACCCCCGCGCTCTGCGTCCGCCCTTATATAGCCCCCACCCACGTGACCTGAAACGTCACTGGGTTTTGCACACGGCCCACACTGACCGCTTAGCCAGGCATTTTTGGACATCCATTTCCCTGGATTCCAAGAATTTGACACGCGGCACGCGGCAAAAATGCGCTGTCCCGTACTTTGGGCATCCCTTTCCCTCGCTCTTAGGATTTCTCAGAATACCTCGGCGTGTCACATCCTGCCTGGCCCCTGGCGTCTAATCCTCTGCCGCCGCCCTTTGTGGCGGTTGCTAACTGTAGTCCTACAATACGTTACATACTTCTCCATATCCTATTTTGAATTTTTTATGCAGGATATAACCACAATAAAAAATTCGTCCCGCAACTAGATTTGTGGATCTGGATATGATTATCCCATTTACCTGGCCATTGGGCTCACACTCTATTGATCTCTCTAACCTACTCTATATTTACAACATATTTTTTTTTTAATCAAAATCTAGCTAATATAAATAACTAACCTACTTCACGTACCTCCTTTCATTCTAATATATACAATTTTCTACAATCTTAAATTACATACAGTCTGCTGCAATTACATCCGTAGTATTCACAATCAAATGATGTGATACTTTCCCTGATACCCCCAGCACCAACAATGTCTTCAGAGCTTCACTTTGTACCCATAATTGCACATACATAAGACACACATGAAACAAACAGAATACACAAACAATACACTTTCAACAATTTGTTACATATATACAGTGATTCTTCTCTTGTCTTGATTTTATACAATGCAATCAAGTGATTTGGTTCAGTGTAGCCCTCCGCATTCCCAGTTCAGTTCAGGTTCCATGTATCAGTAAAACATACGGCTTAAGGCATCAGCATTTACGTGATCCTTACCCCTTTTATGAATAATTTCTAAATTGTATGCTTGGATCATTAATGACCAACGCATCAATCTCGGGTTCTTACTTGAACAATTAGTTAGCCATACTAATGGGTTGTGGTCTGTTTCCACTTTAATTTTTGCATTTCCATCCAAATAGTACTTTAATTTCTGCAATGCCCATATTATGGCTGTGCACTCCTGTTCTGTTGTACATCGTAATAATTCCGAATCTGTGAATTTACGACTTAAGCATAACACCGGTTTTTCTTCTCCTCTATCATTATACTGTGCCAAAATGATGCCAATACCTCTTTTTGACGCATCACACTGCACTATAAAATCCTTATTAAAATCTGGCGCGTGAAGGACGGGTTCGTGACAGAGCGCGTTCCTCAGTTTCTCGAATGCCATCTCGCATGCTGGCGTCCACGTTACCCTGCCTTGCCGTTCGCGACCTCGCAATAAGTCCGTTAATGGCGCTGATATACCCGCATAATCGGGAATAAATTTCCTGTAGTAACCTGTTAATCCGAGAAAAGCACGCACTTGCTTTTTCGTTTGAGGTACGGGGTGCTCTTTAATAGTTTTTACTTTGGCCTCTACCGGCCGCATCATGCCACTACCAACCATGTAGCCTAGGTATTGCACATTCTTACGCGCGTATTTACACTTGCTTGGCTGCACATGCAACTTCGCTTTCTCTAATATTAGAAACACCTGCTCTAAATGTCTAAGGTGTTCTGGCCATGTGTCGCTATAAATGGCGATGTCATCCAAGTATGGGACTGCAAATTCTGCACATCCTGCTAATAAAGCTGCCATCATCCTACTACACTGAAAAGGTGCATTTTTTAGCCCGAAGGGCAATATTAATGGCCTATACGTGCCAAAGCTTGTACAGAAAGCCGCATATCTTTGCGCTCTCGGAGTGAGCGGTATCTGATGATAAAATTTTGCTAAATCCAATGTAGTAATAATCTTAGCTGCCGCTACTGCTTCTATCCTCTCCTCCATGTTCGGCAACGGAAAATATTCTGATTTTATAATTTGGTTTAGCTTGCGATAATCTACGCACGGTCTGGGTTTTCGTCCCGGCGCCTCTACAAGAATCATAGGGGAAGCATAATCAGAGTCGCCTATTTCGATTATGTTATCCCGTAACATCTTCGCGATTTTTTCCTGCAAAATTTTTGATTGACGCGGCGACATTCGATAAGGCGCACTTCTTATCTTTTTCGACTCGTCCGTCAATTCAATGTCCATGGTGACGACATCCGTCAACCCTGGTCTGTCTGAAAATATATGCTTGTACTTTGCAATTAATTTGAGCAGTTTGTCGCGGAACTCGTCTTCGACTTCTGTTCCTTCGAGCATAGCTTCCGCATCGAAGTCGACACTATCAAGGTTAATAGCGTACTTATCCAGCTCGTCTTCCTCAACTTCAAAGTTTGAGCTGCGATCTGCTACATAATTCAGATATTCGGTACGTTGCACGTACGCTTTCAACATGTTAATGTGGTAGATACGCTCTTCCTTTTTCCCAGGCATTCGGACAGAGAAGTTCGTGTCCGATTTTTTCTCTACTACTTCTCCCGGTCCTATCCATTGAACAGATAACTTTTTTGTGCGATTCGGGGCCAACACCAGCACCCGGTCGCCCGGCGCGAATTCTCTGTGCACGGCTCGCCGATCGTACCACGTTTTTCTTTTCTCCTGCTCGTTAACAAGCTTCTCGTGAGCTAATTCGCGAGATTTCTGAAGCCTATTTATTAGCTTGAACACATATTCGACGACGGAATTTTCTTCCCCATCGTCCTCGCCTGCAAGGTGTTCATATAATAAGGTTATGGGAGTTCTGAGGTTCCTCCCATACACTAATTCAGCTGGCGTGAATCCGAGGCTCTCGTGCACCGTGGTTCTCAAAGCAAATAAAATCGCGGGCATTTGGTCCTCCCACTCCGTTCCTGCTTCCAAGCATAACACTTTGATTAAGCGATTCATCGTTCTATGCACGCGTTCGATAGGATTTGACTGCGGGTGGTAGGGCGAACTTCTCACCAGTTTGATCCCAAACTTCCTAGCAAATTCACCTGTCAATGCGCTTGTAAAGCACGTGCCCTGGTCTGTTTGTAATTCCTTAGGAAACCCGATTCTACTGAATAATGTCAACAAGGCACTAATGATAGTTGTTGATTTCAAATCTTTAATTGGAATAGCCTCCGGATACCTAGACGCTAAACAAATGGCTGTCAAAATAAACTTGTTGCCTTCTTTACTTTCGGGAAGAGGTCCACAAGTGTCAATATTTATTTTACCGAAGACTTCCGTTATCGGCGGTACTAACATTAACGGTGCCTTTTTACGATCATTTGGCCTACCAACCTTTTGACACACATCGCAAGTTTTCACATATGTCTCCATATCCTGGAAACAACGAGGCCAATAAAAGTATCGCGACATGCTGGATTTGCTCTTAGTGCAACCTAAATGTGCATTCGCGGTTTCATGACACACCTTGAGAACGGCGGCCCGATATTTAGTCGGAACTACTAACATATTAAATTTTTCTCCGCGATTGCTGTGTCTTGACCGATACAAAATACTATTTTTCATGAAATACGACTCTCGCCCTGCTTCCGGTACGTTGTGCTTATTCGCGTCGTATAATGTTTTGATTTCCGGGTCACTTTGTTGTGAAGCTGCGAACTCAGTCTGGGTAACATTTATGAGTTCATTCACTTCGGGCGTTAGTACACTTGCACTGGCGTCCCTTTCACTAGCGGCTCCCTCCTGCCTCAATTGTTCAAGGTTTTCTACCTGCTCGTCCGCGTCAAACTCGCCTGCGTGTCGGTCAGCCGGCCCCGACTCTTGAGTCACCCGCGACGTTTCAGCGGCTTTTGCCCGCATCGTTACGGCTGCAACTAATTGTGGCTCAATAAATCCTGCCTTTACTTCTTCCAACAGAGCAGCTGTTCTATTACTTAATAAGTAATATCCGCTGTCGCATTCCCGAGGCACAACTGCGGCTTTAGTTACTACTTTCCCGAATGGCCCTTCAATAGTGGCTTCTGCCACCGGGAGATTTCGTGGTGAGGCATCAAGCGGTTGCAAAATCCACACGCTTTCTCCCGTTAAATTCTCGTCGCTAATAAATTTCTCATGGACAAGATCGAAACTGGCACCACAGTCGCGCAAAAATCTCCCGGGAATTTTATTAATTTTCCCAAAGAACACGTACGGTGAAAACAATTCCGTAGCTGTTTTGTCTGCCACATGATTCATTTTTTCGGCCACGCGGCGCTGCGGGCATTCACGGACCATGTGGTCTGTGGCTCCACACCCGTAGCATTTCCGCTTGTCTGGCTTCTCGTATGCTGCCCTAACATCGGTTTTCTTACCGCTCGATTTCCCCTGAAATTCCGGTACTATCGGCATCGTCTTGCTCGTGCTTGCAACATGTTCCCCTACTGCTTCCGATTTCCTATAAGGCTTGAACGAAGACCGTTTCCAGCCTGCCCTATTGTTTTCATAGTTGTCTAGTTTACGAGCTAGTTCTAACGGCATCTTAAATTCCCCCCACTCATCAATAAAGTGCTCTTTAATATCAATAGGCACACGACGCTTCAATTGATCGGTTACAATTAGATTCATTAAGTCCTCGAACGTATGAATATCTAGTCCTGCCACCCATTCTTTGCAATAATTTTTCAGCTCTCTCGCGTATACGTTCCAGGTAGTATTCGCGGCTTTTACATGTTTCGCGAACAATTGTCGAAACTTCTCGGCATTGAATCGATACATTTCTAATAACCTACTCTTTAAATCGGCATATTCTGTTCTTCTACCTTGCCCTTCTAAAGTTAGCGATGCATTGATTTGGTGTGGGAGCAGTCCCATAAGATTTGCCACCCACTCTTCTTCTGGAATTTCTAATTGTTCCGCCTGACTCTCAAAAACACTTAAAAATGCTGTTATGTCGTCGCCCTCCCCTTTGAATCGGCTCATAACTTGATTTAATCGAATGTGCATTTTGCTATTTACTTCGGACTGCGGACTAGCTCTACCCGCCAGTTGGCCCTGTTCTATTCTCAGTTTTTCTAACTGAAATGCACGTTCCTTCTCTGATTCGCGTTCTTCCTTATATGCCTGAGCTATCCCTTTCACAAATTCCTCCTCGTAATCGGAATGCTCCTCTATCAATTTTTTTAGTACTACCAAAGTTTCCCCACCTGTAATTTGGAGTCCTAATTCCTGTGCCACGTGCACTACACACTCTTTCCCGAATCTCGGTAAGTAAGCCATAACTGAAACCTGAACCGAACCTTACAATGCAGATAGCTATACTTACACCAGATCCTTGCTGACTTCTTGATTTTATCAAAGCCGGTTGGCCTTGAGACGTCCTTCCTTCTCCGTCCGTCCTTCCTTCCTTCCTTCCGGCGTTGCCGTGAAGACGTGGGCGTCTGGCTAGGAGCGGACCCTCTCTGCTCCCGTGCGTCGTAATTATGTCTGCCCGTCGACTCACCCACGCACTGGCCCACCCACTGTTCGTAATATTGCGACCACGTATGAGTATGGTGCAACAATGCCGTGCCGTTCCGGCGTGAATGTTTTAACTGCTGCTATTATCACAGTTGAGCAACACTTCCCCGTGGAATTCTTATAACCGCATCCACCAATTATACTATTTGGTGAATGATATTCCCCGTGGAATTCGTTTAACCGCTGCCACCAATTATACTATTTGGTGGGTGCACGTACTCCCCCGTGGGTTTCTTTATAACCGCTGCCACCAATTATACTATTTGGTGGGTGCACGTACTCCCCCGTGGGCTTCTTTATAACCGCTGCCACCAATTATGTCTACCCGTCTGTGACGTCGTGGGAATACACAATAATCACAGACACGAGCTTCAATGATAAATATGTACAGGTTTATTCACAATATGTACAGTAATACTTTAAGTTACTCAGCTCTGGTAGATCTTTACTTCCCTGATCGCAGGAGCGATCCTTAAAAATGAATAGCTGACTCGTGGCCCGCGCCACTCCTCAGCGAGCCTCCCGCACACAGCAGACAGCTCCGGCGACCTCTTGTCACCCGTGGATATAGTCCACAACGGCGTCCCAACACATGGTTTGCCGCACGAGCCTAGCTCGGCTCCGCACCGCCCTGGGCGCAAGTTTTGTGCGTTCGCACGAGGGTTCCCTCTCAGCTCAACAAACCCCACCCCCGCGCTCTGCGTTTGTTCTTATATAGCCCCCACCCACGTGACCTGAAACGTCACTGGGTTTTGCACACGGCCCACACGGACCGCTTTGCCAGGCATTTTTGGACATCCATTTCCCTGGATTCCAAGAATTTGACACGCAGCACGCGGCAAAAATGCGCTGTCCCGTACTTTGGGCATCCCTTTCCCTAGCTCTTAGGATTTCCCAGAATACCTCGGCGTGTCACATCCTGCCTGGCCCCTGGCGTCTAATCCTCTGCCGCCGCCCTTTGTGGCGGTTGCTAACTGTAGTCCTACAATACGTTACAATATGTTGTTATAAAACTGCGTAGTATACTTATAAAAACAACTTCTGAATTTTTGAAAATTCTAAAAATCAATTTGTTCGTCCTCCTACAAACTCATAGTGAAGAGAAAGATTTTTTCTGAATCAATTTTGTTCTTCTAATGAAAACTTTAATTAAATATATGCATATGTTTTGAAAATTTGATTAGTTTTGTGTTATTTGTAGTGGATTAGGCACAATTATGCAATGTACTTAATATTTTCTCAAAAACGTCTCTAATTGTTTAAAAAACTCTTAATATCATAAAGACCATTTCATTTTAAATTTTTGATTTTTCAAAAATTATACATAGGCAATGTTTTGAAATTTCTCTTGTCATTAATTTTTAAGTCATTCAATATTTACAAAACAGGTCTAATTTAATGTGCCTATGAATACAAATTCTGCAAATGATCACTTTTGAATTTGACAGAACTTTTAAAAGTTTGAGCTCAAATTTGTGCATTTTCAGAAATGTTTAAACGACTTTTTTTTTCATTTTGGTTTGTTTTCTATTTTCACATGCTTCCTAGTTTTTACAGACTTTTATCAACGAGTAATCGTTATTTAGGTTATTCATAAATGATTTTACCTATCAAAATATAATTAACACTTCTCCATCACTCTGCCAAATATTATGTTAAAAAATGCTTTTTCCTGCGTTCTGCATGAAACGGTATCAGAAAGCTTTTGAATCCTTTTTTTAACCTTTTTTTAAAGGCTGAAAGTAAACGCTTTCTGTTCCTGAAAAATTGAATTTAATGGAGACAGGACACTTAAGTAATAAGCTCTTCAAGTATGCACATGTTGGAAATTATGTGTAATAATTGTGTTCGTTACCACTCATACGGTTCATTCTTGTTTTTTAGTACCAAGTAGCTCTGATAAACTGAAAAAAAATACCAACAATTATACGGTAATTAAATAACAAGGATTTGGAGTGGCTGAAAGTAGGTTCTATCTCTACTCAAGTAATTGTACATTAGACTTTACCATATATAAGAATTTTATTCGAAATATAAAATACGTTCATAGTATATATTACAATGTTTACGAGGAGCCAGTGTACGAGTGAATTGTAGTACCGTGTAGCGAGTGATGGATCCCAGGGGAGGGGGTTAAAAGTTATATATTCCACCTTCCAAATTGAACGTGGTAAGACAATTTTCTGTAAAAATTATTTCTTAGTTTTCGATCGAGTAACGAATTTGCTGTTTGAAACATGAGCAAGCGCGGGGTTGAAATTACTTTTGTTCTTAAAAATCCGCTCATCCTTGACTCACAAGTACGTAGTAAGCGGGGTGGGGATAAGTTTAACAGTTCATGGCAGAGACATGGTGGTAATGGAAGCGCCACAACATTACATTTGATTTTTAAGAAATATGATTCCGTAACAAATATTGCGAACGCGCATCTGAAATATTTCATTTCGACGTATAAATATATTAAAATGTAGCGCAATATGTAAGAAGTGTGTCGTAAAAGGAGAAATATGTAAAAATATGTAAATATACCAAAATAAGTAAAAATATGTAAAATAAAAATAGTTCTAATTCATTCAAAATACCTTGTAAACTCTCGAAAATATAATTGAATGCGGCTATCTAGTTTCTGTAAAAACATGTAATTACATGGAAATCCGTTTCCTAATTAATAATAATGCAAACCACTGCCAACAGCGCCAGAAGTGTGTTTTGATTTATTACTAAAATGACAGAGAAGCCGAAGTGAAATGGTTGCGCAAGGGGCGCCTCCGCAGCTTCGCCATTCCTGCGGCGAGGCGTGGGCCGTGGGCCTCCGATCGAAGGTCAGGCACATGTCACGTGCGCGGCGATCACGAGGGTTAGCCCACTCGAACAATCTTCATAGTCACCCTCTTCACGTTCAATCGAATTTGCTCATTTCGACTCAAGAACAGTGTGGTTCTCGGGTGATGGGATCTCAATTCCACGGCACCTGCACGTCACGCGCGCAACACACAACTTCCCTCGCAGGTGATGCCTGCGCCCAAAAGTCAGGCTTTTTCAGATTCTTTTGTTT